>CANYBF010157616.1:0-12946 GCA_948192965.1 Dalechampia spathulata | reverse complement strand
TCAATTAATCTCAAAGTAACTAATATTGACTAACAATCATCAGTCCCCAGTAATGGCATTAAAAACTTGTTAGCGTATAATTAGGTATATTTTCATATGCATAAGAAATCAACAAGCTTTACATTTATAATCCTTAAAGTTGTAATTATGCCATCGCAAGGATATAGGTCGCAACTGTAATATAAGGGTATCAATCTCTGGACTTAATGGTAATCAAGTACTAGACATTAATTTCATTGATTATTCAGGTCATTAAATGTTAAAATCATGATATAAGATCTATTAAACTAATTATATATCAAAGCTAAGAATAATTTACATATATTACATTAGTTATTAAGGATGAATGTATAAGAATCAAGGCAAGACAGCTCATTAGCAAACTCAGTTTTAAAATCTTAAAACCAATGTTTCATGTAAAAATCTTCCTTTTAAAAGATTATTTACCTACTGAATATAGATTAACATATTACTTCCATGACTATTAAATCTATTACAGTGATTAGCTCGATAACACACTTAAGCTTCCCAATTTAGCTAACTCCTACATCCAGGTAGTTAAAAATTAGGTGTTCTTAAGTTAATTTAGTTAAATCAATCCTCCTTCAAAAGTGATCAAAAGAACTATGTATATCTGATTGTCAAAATAAACCTCATTCAAACAATAGAATAAATGATATGATACTCAATTTGAAAGCATAAAGATAAACTGAATTCATTACTTGAACTGAAAGTTGAAATCACATATCATTCCACCTTAAAACACAAATTAGGTCATATCTAAACAATTAAAATAAAGAAACAACATAATAATAGAAAAATACAACCATAGAAATTTTGTTCAACTAAATAGCAGAAGTAGAAAAAGGATTAAACAAGTAAGAACTTGGTATTGAATTTGTTGTCGATCCAAGCTTCAGCTCTTCAGACTCGCCCAATCTTACTTCCCAGCAGTTCTTCTCAATGTCTTTATCAAGCCCTGCTACAAAATGAATTTAGAAGATGGTCAGAAGAGTTAAATTGCTTAGAACCCTAATTTATTTTCTACTATATGCTAAAATACCTCCCTAAACCTAATCCCCTAACCTTATTCCTTTTGAAAACTACCCAATTAATTCTCACCCTCCATTCCATGATTTTATGGTCATCATAAAAGAGTGCAAATTCAACTAAAACGAGCCACAAAAGTCGTGTAAGTGCTACACGAGTCGTGTGGCTTTCGAAGCAAGTAGGAAATGCAAGAACAAAAAGGGTCGAATCCTACACGAGTCGTGTAGGACTCGGCTAAGGGGGTAAACCTACATAAAGCATAACAAATCAAAGAGTTGAGTCTTACATGACTCGTGTGAGGCATACACGAGTCATGTAAGACTCGCTCCAGTGGTCGAAAGATAAATTCAAAAACTAGAATGTGAAAAAAATAAAAATTTTAAGCCTAAAACTAGAACATTGATGCAAAATAGTACCTTAAAACCCTATAAATGCATGTAAGTCCATCTAAATAGAGCTAATTCTTATGCTATATGAAATAACTATGAAAATTATGCAAAACATGAAGAAAATGAATGAATTTAAGCATGAAATGCAAGACATGAATAAGATGCAAGGCATGATAATAAATATGCAATTTATCATATAGTATGCTATAAAATCTAGTAGAATGCATTAAAAACAAGGTAAAAAGGGTAACTTAGGCATGAAGAAAATGAATGAATTTGCATATTATCAATCATTTTATTTGAATTAATTGTCCTAGATGAGTGAACAAAAAAGAGCATAAAAGTAAGCATGCAACACAACATATTATAATGATAAGCATAACATAATATAATATGAGAAAATATGGTATGATATATTATGACAACATGATATATGTATGACATATGAAGTGATATCATAGTATGAAATCAATAATTTTAATTTAATTTAATTTTAAAAATGTTTAATATAAAAAATTAAATTGGATCAATAAATTAATACTAAAATTAATAATAAATTTAATTCCATTTAATTATGAAAGTTGGCAAACCTTTGCTTTTAAATTGAATTGATGTCAGAAAGAGTAGAAAATTAAAAGTTAATATGAATTATTTAATTTTAATTTAATTTAATTTTAAAAGTTGAAAAATCTTAATGCAATTTGCTATACAATCCTCAAGGTGACATTTTCCTTCTGTTTGACGCTTCCTCAGCAAGTTTTGTAAGTGCTATAATTCTGTCTAAAAGCCTTGACCTTCAATTGTAAAGTTTTCACTTTATGCCTTCTTTATTATATTTATATTTGCAGCAAACAAAGCTTAAATTTAAAATCTCAAGATCTCTACTAAATATATATATATCATTTAACTGCAACATCATTAAATATTATTTTTAATATTATGTTTAATAAATTAATTTAAAATAAATAGAATGTTAATAATTTTATTAATCAATTATGAAATAAATTAAAATTCAACACATTCACAAGTCATTTGATTTAATGGAATTCGAATGAAGAAATTAAAATATTCCATGAATTTATAAAACTCTATCATTATTAAAAATTTTAAATAATCAATTAAATATTGAATTCTCTCATAAATATGAATTCTTTTATTTTGATGTAATTTAAACTCACAATTAGGATGCAAATTTTCCAAATTCATTCATTTCTATTCATGAAAGAATATACTTGATTTATTTTTAAAAATTCTATCAAAATTTACTTTTATTACCTAATTTACTATTTCATATTATTACATAATTAATAAAACTAAATTATTATTTGATCTTGTTATATTAATTATTTTTAATTTATCAATAATATCAATACTTATTACACAATAAATTTTTAATCAAATAAAGTAAAAAAATATACTTATAATTATCATTTACATATTAAAATAATAACTATATATAAATTTATCAAATATTTTAATTAATCGGCTTTACATTAAAAATCAGTTAACTTTACCGAATAAGCGATTAACGGTTAGTTAGGATAGGGTAGAGGGCCATTTTTACCTTTGTGAAAACTGGAAAGAAAGAAGAAAAACAAAGGAAGAATAATGTTGTTGGGGATGGCTTTTTTACAAGAAAGGATGAAATAATTGAGAAGCGCATCCAGCAGTACGGCTCCATCAGGATTAGAAATTTATCAAGAATTTTTAAGTTTTCTAACAGCCGCCACATAACTGAATTTGGAGGGAGGGTGATTTTTAACCTTTCTGGCCAAAAATCACTTATTCCTCCCGTTTTCTCTCCCTCTCTCTATCTATTACCTATAACATAATACTTTCTTTTAATAAATAGCTAGTGTTGGTAGTTTGATCAAATTTTTGAATCTGATTTTATAGCAAAGAAGTTCATCAATTTCCTGTTTTTTCTTTTCTTAATGTTCATAATTTATATCAATTTCAGCTACAAAAATTAATATTATTTTTTATTATAGATATGATTTTTAACCTATTAAAAATCTCTTAATTATGTATAATCTCTCAAAAACGAAACTTGTACTTTTGATAGAGCTAGGGACTTGTGTTTATATACGAAATTTAACAAATTATTTAAGTTGGTAGAATTCTTTTTATTGTAAGTTTGCTCCTATCATGGAGTTATCTTGTACAGAGCTGTTTCAATGAAGTTATCTTCATTTGATGTTAACATAAAAGTATGGCTCCATCAGATTTTACCCCTACCCCTCCCTAGTTTCACTCTTTTATTATTATTATTATTATTATTATTATTATTATTATATTTACTGTGCATAAATAAAAGTAGAAAGAGGTTTTGTCTAGTTAAACATGGAGGGGTGGACCCTTGTGAGTCGTAGAAAGAAACATGCATCGCCTGCTCGCGCCTTTCCCGCAAAGAATCTCCTTATCACTTTATACATCCTTAATTAAAGAAAACCTATTAAATTATATTTCATTTTATATTATCTTCTTTAAAATATTGCTTTAATTACCATATATTTACTCACTATTAAAACAAATTAAGCCAATATTTTATGTACTTTCTATTAATTATTTTTGAAATAAAATTTTCAAATACTCTTCTTATTAAATAATCTTGATAGGTATTTTAATTTTAAACAATGATTTTTATAATTTTTTAAAGACCAAAATCAAACTGTCTTTTTTTTCTTGAACTGAAAATCAAACTGAAAATCAAACGTTTCAGTTTGAAACGTTCCATGCTGATTCCACTTCCAAACTGGCCCTTCCCGCTCCCATTCGTTATAAAACATAATCCTCCTTCTTCATCATATTATTGTCATTATGGGAAGATATTTTTAGATTTAAATCCCACTATTCACAGGCATGCTTGAGAACTTATTCGGGAATTGCAATAAATTTTCGAATAATCATTGATTTTAAGTCATTTATTTTTGGCAAAAAATAATTTATCTACAGTAAAAATAAATTTAAAAATATTGAATCAGAAAATATAAAATATTTAATGGGTATATATACGGTAGAATAATTAGCTAACAAGATAGGAATGTAAAGCTACAGCTAGTCCTGTTTTCAACCTTTCTTTGAGAACCCAAAAGAGAAACAAGAGAGAGACTCTCTCTCTCTTTTTCTCTTTCTCCTTCCCATTACAACCTCCTCCCTCAATGGCCGTCTCTGTTCCTATCGCATAGCCACCATTTCTCTTCTTTACATAAACTTGTTAGAAACCCAAAAACCCTACTAACATTTTATCTAATTGTTTACTGAAAAAGAAAGTACATTTATCCATGCCATTATTATTCTATATATATTCTTGTTTATTATATAAACCCACCCCAGACATTTTTTCTTTGAATTTATACCTTCTTTTTATGTTTCTTGTAGTTCATTCATGAAAAAGACATTTTCTTGAACCCATTTAGGAGTGAAAAGAGTCTGTTACTTTTATGTGGTGAAGCAAAGTAAAGGATAACAGACAAGAGAAAACTACTCTATTGAAACTCAATTAAATCCGACCCAATTATCCATCACCATTTATTGCTTCTTCAGATATGTTTCCTTCTTGCATTCTCTTAATTTGCATTTTCTTTCTCTTCGTTACAACAACCTGTGCTTCTTCCTTCAATCTTTCCCTTCCTCACCAACACCCTGATCCTGAATCTGTTGTTCTTGATGTTCAAAGGTACGTTATTAGTTAAGAGCTTTTTGCTGCTACATTTGTTTCTTTTAAAATCACTTTTGGGCTTTGTTCATTTTCTTGTTCTGGTTCTTGGGTTTTGTTCTGTTTTCAAGATGTTGCTTGGATTGCAATTTGTACAAAAAAAGAAAATGGTTTTATTTTCAGAAATATTATCCTTCACAAGATTTTCGAATCATTCCCATTTTCATTATCTTTGTTTTTCATAATTTTAATCCAGAAGTATACTGTATGTACCGTCAATAATTGCATCTCATGAGCTGTTTTCTTCTCTTCATATATTTATCAGTCTTACTTATTTCTTGCTTGCCTTTTCACTTATTGTTCTCATCCACCAAACAGAGCAAGTCCTCTGTTTTTTTTCCAACATCAATATATATATCCTTACATTTTACCAATTTCTTGCAGGACAATCAATGCATCTCTAGTAAGAAGGGAACTTCTATCAACACAACAAAAAGACCAATGCCAAACCGGAAATCCAATCGACGACTGCTGGAGATGTGACCCAAACTGGGCAAGCAACCGTCAAAGATTAGCAGACTGCGCAATCGGATTCGGTCAAGGCTCATTAGGAGGAAGAGGCGGTCAGATCTATGTCGTAACAGACTCATCAGACTACGACCCAGCAAACCCAACTCCAGGCACACTGCGTTACGGCGTAATCCAAAACGAACCACTATGGATCATATTCGCTTCAAGCATGACAATCAAACTAAGACACGAACTCATATTCAACAGCTACAAAACCATCGACGGTCGAGGTGCCAACGTACACATAACAGGAAACGGCTGCCTAACAATTCAGTACGTTTCCCACATAATAATCCACAACATCCATATCCACCACTGTAAACCATCGGGAAACACAGACATAGCATCATCACCCACACATGTGGGTCACAGGGGAAGATCAGACGGCGACGGGATATCAATATTCGGATCACAGAAGATATGGATCGATCATTGCTCATTATCATTCTGCACAGACGGTTTGATAGATGCCATAATGGGATCAACAGGGATTACAATCTCGAACAACTATTTCTCTCACCATGATGAAGTAATGCTATTAGGGCATGATGATAGGTACGTGGTGGATTCAGGAATGCAGGTGACGATTGCGTTCAATAAATTTGGGCAGGCGCTGGTGCAGCGGATGCCGAGGTGTAGAAGAGGGTTTATTCATGTGGTGAATAATGATTTCTTGTATTGGGAGATGTATGCCATCGGTGGAAGTGCTAATCCTACCATTAATAGTCAGGGTAATCGGTACGTTGCTCCTTCTGATCCTAATGCCAAAGAGGTCAGTTCTTTTCACTACTTGGGAGTCTGTTTCTTTTCCTCTGTTTCCGGATCTGGAAAATCTTGTCTACACGGAAAAATCCTTAAAAAAATCTTCTTAAAAATCAAATAAATATTTGTTGAATTTATATAATATTGATAGTAATTTCTTGCTGGACAAGGTACTTGGTTTTATTTTGTAAAAACAGTGAAAATGAAAAAATATATATTAATTGTTATTTATAAAATAAGTAATGCTGAGTCAGCATTTACGAGTAACTGCAAATTGGAAAGTGGCGCGGGCTGCATGTTGCGCGCTAATTCTTTTATTTACGTCGTTAGAATGTCGGACAGACAGTTATGAGAGGGAATAAAAGAATTTTTGCATGATTTTATTTATTTACTTTTTTAAAATTAATGATGAATAAATATCCCAATTTTAAAAAATGAAATTAACTTTTAGTAATAATTGTTCACTTTGTAACGTTTGGTGAATTGTTTTGTTTTATTTTATTTTTTATTTGTGGGGTGGGGGCCGTGTCCCTTCTTGCAAGTTGCAAGGTGAAAGTCTCATTACACGACACGAGGATACTGCATGGCAGTTGACTGCGCGTGGACAAGCGGCGCAGCCAATTGGATTTTGCATGAGTTTACTGATTTGCTAAATAGAGTTTAAAAATGGACCCGATCCAGCAATTTCATTTCAAAAATTTAGGTTATCTTTATGCAAACTCAAAATAGGATTGGGATGGGATGGGCAGGTGACAAAGCGCGTTGACACAAACGAGAAGGATTGGGCAGATTGGAATTGGAGAACGGATGGGGATATGATGGCGAATGGAGCATTCTTCGTGCCTTCAGGAGCTGGGTTAAGTGGTCAGTATGCTAAAGCTTCGAGCGTGGAGCCCAGATCTGCGGCCTTTATTACCCAACTCACTCTCAATGCTGGCGTTTTCGGCGATCCCAGGTAGGATGTTCCTGAATTAGTCAATCCATTTATGAGCATATAAAAAGTTAGTCTATCGATTTTAATTTTTAACAATATGAATTTAAATCAAAACTATTAATAATGGTTAATTATATCGTAATTAATCATAAAAATAATTCAATTAATTAATTTTTCATTTTTAACCATTATTTGGAAAAAATTATAAAATAAATAAATAATATATGTTAATGAAAATATAAAATCCTATAAATATATCTAATTGCAAAAACCTCACCTTTATTACGATTTAATTTCAAGATAAATTAAATTTAATGTTAAAAAACAAAATAGAACAAAGCAGAACAAGAGAAATCCCAGAGAAAGGAAAAAATAAAAAAGAAAAAATCCAATTAAAAAAATAATAAAAAAAGAGAGATCCAGAGAAAGAAAGAAGTAAAAGACAATGAATTCAGAGAAATGAAATAATGGACCACTGCCCTTTCACCACTAGTTGTAACATGCAAAATTTAGGATAGCTGACGTGGATGATGGCTGCTCTTGAAAGTAAAAGAAATTATGAAACTACTTATACATTAAAAAAGTTGAAAGAAAGCTAAAAAGGATAAGTATTAACATTAGTATCATTACTTTTAATAAGTGCTGTAATTTTCTCTAAAGTTTACTGTCGATGTCAGAATTTCATTCTCGTTGTTGCTGCATTATTTTTCTTAGATGATCATAAGCTAACTATAAAATTGTTTGATTTTTTGTTAAAATAATATATTTTAAATTTTTATTAAAATCTGAAAATCATTATCTTTATAAATAATTTCCGGAAATCTTATTTTTTAATATTTTCAAAAATACAAATTTTTTTTTTATTTTTGCTATTTTCCAAAATTTCCTACTTCGTGTTAAATTTTAGATTTAATTTTCCATCTATTTGCACTTCTAGAAACACAAATTGCAACTACTTCTTTCTTTTCCGCTAGAATAATTTAACTTATAAGATTTTAAAATATTTAAATTTAATTAAATATTTATATTTTAAAATATAGATATTTGAATATGTATTATTGATTTAAAATATTTATAAATATAATAAAGATGAATAATATATAAAATATACAAATTAAAAATCAGATATTTTAAAAATAAATCTTAAATTTCATAAAAATAAAATATTTGAATTATATGATCTATAGTGAAATGTGAATATTTTATTCTTATTTTAATAAATTAAATAAAATACTTCATCTATTATATTTTATGATATATTTCATTTTAAATGATTTAAATAAAATAAAATCTTGATTTTATTTTATAAATATATTATATATCAAGGAATCATTAATCCAAAAATTTAAACAATTAGATGAGATTTAAAAATAATTTATTATATATTTTTAATATATTTTACATATAAATGTTTATTAGATTTAAAATGTAAGTATGTAATAACTCATATCTATCTTGTATTGAAATTCATTATTTAATAATTAAAATTTTTATATAGATTTTTTAGTTATAAAAAAATTTTATATAGATTTTCTAGTTATAAAAATTTTGATATTATATGAGATAATTATTTAATCTAGAAATTTAAAATAATAAATAAAATTTAAAAATAATTTAATATATTTCCGTTGGTTGATTGAAGTAAAATGGAAATAACTTTTTATAGCACGTAACATTAAGGTGACTTTGGTATATATTTTTCTATCCATGTTGGTCTGCTTTGTTTTTTCTTTGCAAAGTGGGGTCGTTCTGTTGGTAAAAATGTCCTCTACATGGTATGATTCCACTTCCCATTCTAATATACAAATTTTCGGATAGGGTCATTCTCGTAGTGGGGTCTTTTTTGGAAATCCATAAACATCATAATTATAGAAAAGTTTACACTATCAAATCAATAATTAATGTGAATGTAACGTTGGGTCAAAATCATCCACTATTGAATCATGTGTTAGCATTAGGGTGTGTAGGATTGTTGGGTTCGTGTCAAGAGAAGAAAAAGGTGGCCACCATATTAAAAGGGTTTAAATCGGTTGGGAGTGTTTACTTATGAAAATGGGCTATATATTCTCTTGAATCTGGTTTCCAGCCTACTTCTGTGGGGTCCATTTCTATTTCTTTAAATCACATTAATGGGTCCTACTTACTGGATTTTAGTTAACTAATTTTTATATCCTTTTGACTTCGGTTCCGCTTTGGTTGGGTTGCTATTGTGTTTTCTTCGCATGCAGAAATCATTCTGTTGGTATCAGCGATAATGCGGTCTTGTCTTTTGTTCTAATATTATTTAATTTCAAAATATGATGAGATTTTCTTACATATGACGTCATGCTTTTCTACGGAAGATTAGAATTTAATTATTTTGAGCTATTATTACGACAGGAGCGCTGATGGGGAAATAAATAATCCAGGATTTATGGGTGGTGGGGCCGCCACTGGCACCACCAACACGGGCAGCTCTGGAGGGTCCAGCGGTGGGGATGGCGATGGCGATGGGGACTTCTTCGGTATGATATTCGGAAGCGTCGCTCCACCGCCAATAGTTGCTTCTACCTCAATCTTTTTGTCTCTTTTCATCATTTTAATTTTGTATACGATGGCTACCAACAACGGCGGTCCATTGTCATTACCATTATTATTAGTATTATAGCGATTACAGAATTTGGAAATTTAAAGGGAATTACGATTAATTTACCATCCATCAATTTAAGATGTAAATCGTTGAAATGAAACTATAACGAAAAAATCACAACTTCCGGTATCTCAGTTGTACAGATTGATAATTAACATTTATTTTAAGTTTATAAAACGATCTATTTTATCAACTTTAAAGAAAAATTATTATTTTTAAAATACAAAATAAAATTCTTTATTTTTTATAATTATTCCTTTATTATATCTCAATTTTAACCTAAATTTTTAAGATATTTAGAATTTTATGTCCCGTATTTCTATGATACGACATGCTCTCATAAAATAATTAATGATCTTTGATACGTGAAAATCATTAGTCTACAAAGGATGCATAGTTTCTTTATGCGCCGTTCTAAGTTTTGTGAAAGTATTAGTCTCAAATAACATTCTTGCATTTACTGCTTTTAACATTTAATTGCTTAATCAAATTAATTAGAAACTTTAATCTATTTCAAGTCCTTACCTTCAAAAAAACTTCTATTGAACTGGTACTTTGGAAATCCGTGCTCGCCATTCTTCAGTTAACCTACGTCCATCAAATGATGAATGCTGAGTATATCACTTAGTAGTGCTTTACACATAACATAGAAAATATAAACATATATATATCATATATAAAACAGGTCATGTAAACCAGAATATCATATTATTGACGATACCATGTAATCATTTAAAATATTACTTCTATTCATCATCTATGTATATCATCATTTACTTAACTCTCTAACATATTCATATCATAATTCATTTTATATCGATACTATGACTAGTTTATTTCCTTGATATATATATCATTTATTTTTCTTTAGATTTATATTCTTCTTAAATTTATACTTAAACAATGTAAATATTTATCATGTATACTACATCAATCATAATCATACAATCACTAATATTTCATTACTATAAGCATATCTATAATATATGCAACATTGTTTAATAATGATAATTATATACTTGTGAATATCACAACTTTATTCTTTTGATGTATTTCTATTTCTTATTATATATCCGTAGTTTGATACTTTAAAATATCTTATCATCATGTTATCAACCTTTATACGTTAAAGTCATATATTATCATTCCATAATGATTTCTTTTTAATGAACTAACTCCACAAACATATATTCACAATCAATATCATTAATTCCATAACAATTTAGGATTTAATAAAATCCTATAAATATTTTCAAAAATGTCATTTTTCACTTTATCACATATTCTTTTAAATTCATAATCATAATATAATTAATCATATTAATTATATTCTCTACCGATATTTAGCATGAATGACATCAATAATGATAACATATATTTACTACATTATCATTCTCCAATAGTATAAATCTCAGCCATATATGTATCATGTTATCATCACGTATAACATACCATTATACCATAACCAAATTATGTGTATCATATGTATCATATTATGATCATCATATATGTCTCGCATCATTGTCATATTTATCATAACATTAATAAATTTTAATATCATCATCATAATATAACATATTATCGTCATGTCTACATATATATCATCATCTCATTTAATATCTTCATAAATAAAATGTCTTTATCACTATGGTATATCATCTTATTATGTTCATTTCACTATTAAATATGTATGTCATGGATATCTTCATCATCATGATCAACATCATTTAAATATGAATACATCATTTAGGCATCATCATCATCATAATTCATGATTTATGTCGTTAATGAGAATGCATTTATGTTATGCATTCTCCCTCGTATTTTCCTGTATCTTTTCATATCATTTGTCCTCTTCGCATTTTGGGCTATATGTGTACATTGTATTGGGTCATTTTTTTTATATCTCATTTATGGTTCATCTGGAACCCATATCACATTCATTTCTTTTCATATCATTTCAATATTTCTATTTCCATATGATTCCCGTAGGAATTTATATCGTAATGCCCAATACCTTTCCTTTTATCATTATCCTTTTGTATCATTTATTTTTTTCTTCTTCCTTTATTTCTCCATGTCATATCATGTATATGAATATAATAATTTATGTTTCAGTGACATGATATGAATGTTTTATGCTATGTTACCAAAAATAAACATATGCAAGCATCATGATATTGTCACACTCCGCTCTAGGATGTAACATGCTCCTGTAGAATAATGAACAATTTCCAGTACATAGAAACTATTAATTATTTTACAAGGGATGTATATATATATATATATTTTTTTTTACCTTAAAAAAATAAACTTTACATTGCAAAACTTATAATACATATAAAATTCTGATGTAATGAAAACCATTTAAGAATATTTGAACTCACATTGCACCCATGTTTTTAACTGCCTTATTACAATACTCTATTATATAAAATTTCTTATATAAAATAAAACATAAAACCCTTCCAAACCCTTGCCTTCAACATGAGTTCTGCTGAACTGGTGCTCTGGAATCCGTGCACTCCAATTACCTGGTAACCTGCGTCCATCAAATGATGAACGCTGAGTATAAAACTCAGTGGTGCTATAAACAAAATCAAAGGCATCACGTTTAAATCAATCATAGTGATCTACATTAATCACCGTCACTATATCATTTCTTACTTTTGAACATCTCTTATTTTTTGTTAACAATAATGCCTACAGCATTATTTACTATTCATAAATCACTAGTCATCATTCATTTATTACCTTGCACACTTTTCTATTCATCTATAACTTTCCATGACCTTTTTGATATACCTATAAGAAATACAAGTTTCATGCTTGGTATACCTTCTATTTAAGCTAGGCCAGTAGCTTTCATTATCTTTATTACATCAAATCATTAACATATTAAGGCTTTACTCATATAAACATCTTTTCTTTAGCATGTTCATATCTGTTCTTGA
>CANYBF010157413.1:0-26300 GCA_948192965.1 Dalechampia spathulata | reverse complement strand
TAAGAGGTCAAATTGTCACAATTAACTTAATTAATAATAACATTTTAAATTAGTCAACACATTTAACTTCTACTTCTGTCAAATTATATAATCAAGCATTTAATCCTACAATAATAATTGACTCAATCGATCAATATATCAGAAATTATGAAATACATACTAAAATACCTAAGTTATGTGTATGCGGACATGATAAATTATGTATAGATACACAAAGTGCTATAGAAAAGCCTATAGTACAAAGCATGCAGTTAATAAGAGCCAAGTGTGATAGGTTCTTAGTTAAACTAGTTGATAATTTTAATGATGATCCATTAAAATTATGGGTTCTAAATGGAATAAAAGCTCGTTTAAAACTAAAAGACCTAAACACTATCATTAGAACCAAAAATATAATCTATTCCAATGAGATGATAGAAGAATTTGATAAATAGATTCCTGAGTTACTGGAAAAAGGCTTGATTAGAAATAGTCTAAGTCCTCATTTTAGCCTAGCATTTATGGTAATAAATCATGCAGAATAGGTTAAAGGAAAAGCTCGAATGGCGATAGATTGTTGATTAATTGCTTAATTTATTGATTAAAACACTAATCCCCCATATATCATCGAACCTTATCTTTATGCATACAACTAAACCTCTAACAAGATTTAGCTTTATTTAAATTTATTTTATCCATATTTGGACAAGTTAATCAACCTCTCCCTCTTAGGGAACTAGCTCATCTATTTACTAATACATTTAACTATTTTCATGCATTAACCTTTATTAATAATTTAAATCAATTCTCTAGTTCATGAGTACATAAATTACAAATGTTCCATTTATTATTCTTGTTCAAGTAATAATTATATTCCTTCACCTTCTTTTAAATTCAATTAGAGATTTTTAAGCAATGAGAAAATGGAAAGAGATGGCTAAAAGGAAAGGACTATAGAGTAAAGTTATAATCAAGAAAGTTCTTACAATAAAGGTCTTACTAACAATCAAATTAGGAAGAAAGAAGTTATCAATCTTGATAATGATTCTATAAAGGCTAAGGTGGCTGGTGTAGAGCCACTAAAGGATTCATGATGGCAATAGTTGGAATTATCAAGGTATAAGATGGACCTTGACAATTGAAGCCTTGAAAGATTTTCCTTTTAAGTATTATCTAATCTTGATCTTTTTAATTAAGATGAAAAATAGTAATGTAAAGTTAGAAAAACTATTAAGGAAGTTAGGCTTGATAAATGTGTGTATGTGGAATAGGAGCATTAGCAATTTAATGGAAGAGAGAGATTTATTTCAACTTCAATGTAATAGCCAAAATTTTGTTCATGGAATGATCACCTAAATTTTTAGTAAAAAGACATAGGTTTTTACTAGTGTATATATGCCTCATACAAAGATAAAAAAAAGTAATAATATAGGATGAACTTCATATGCTTAACTTAATAGAAAAGGTGTCTTTAGATGTGTATGGGTTATTTTAACTCCATTTTACATTAGAGAAAGAAATTTGGTGGGGGAAATATAGATTGAAGCTAGATGGCCTAGTTTCAAAATGTAGTTCATGATCTTAATCTTCAAGATTTAGGATTTCATGGTAAATATTACACTTAGAATAACAAACAAATGGCTCCATTTAATTTTTAATGAGGAATTGTAAATCTATGGGCTTGGGTATTTCATGGAGAATTAATAGGTTCATACTATAGGCTATTAACCATTGATATTTGTAGGATGTCTAAAATTCATAAGAAGGAGTTCAACTTTAAAGCTAAATGGCTTAGTATGAATAATGCATAAGGATAGTGAGATAAGCTTGGAGAAAACCTAAGAACAATCCCCTCTTACATTAGGTGGTGGATAGTTTAGAAGAAGCAAGGCAGAAGTTAGTTAGATGGAGTAAGTCCAACTATAGTAATGTAATGAGAAACCATCAAGAAATATAGAATGTTTTCTTCAAGGAGTTGTTACACATTTTATATACTATTTTTTCCCAATGTTTTAAGCTATGTTTTGTAACCTTTATGCCCAAATTTTTATATCTTTTGCATCTTTTTTTTGCATTAGCATAACATTCACCCTATTGCATTTGATCTTCATTATATTTTGTATTTTGCTATGTTTTGCATGATTTTATCTCTTATTATCATCATTTTTATCATTTATGTTTTGCATGTTTTATAGCCTCTTTTTCCTTTTGATTTCTCTTTATTATATATTAATCTATAGTCCATTTAAGTAGGATAGAAACCCACTTGACCCGTGTATTTTGTTACCATTTTCAATTCATTTCCAAAGTCTTACTCGACTTGAGTATCATCCATACTTGACTTGAGTATCATTTCCAACAACGTACTCAACTTGAGTAAGGATGATACTTAAGTCAAGTAAGACTCTAGAAATGAATTAAAAGTGGTAGCAAAATACACGGGTCAAGCAAGGTTCTATTTTACTTAAATGGATCGTAGATCAACATACAATAAAGAGAAATCAAAAGGGAAAAAAGGATATAAAAACATGTAAAATAGAAATTATAAAAATGATGATAATAAGAGATAAAATCATGCAAAAACATAGCAAAATACAAAATATAATAAAGATCAAATGCAATAGGGTGAATATTATGTAAATGTAAAAAAATGATGCAAAAGATATAAAAAGTTGGGTATAAAGGTTATAAAACATAGCTTAAAACATTAAAAAAATATAATATATAATATGTGTAACAAAATTCCTCAAACTTAAACTTTTGCTTGTCCTCAAGCAACAATAAACTATTATTCAAACCTTAAAAACATCTCATCAATCACCAAACTAAAAATTGTAAACTTAGATAACAAGATTCATAAACTATTTAAGTTTAAGTAATAATCAAGACCAAACTCAATCATTCATTTATAAATTTAAGTATTATGAAAAGATAAATGAAACAAAAACTTAAAATAATCATACAAGCAAATTCCAACAAAGAGAAATATAAGTAGGTAAAAAATAGTTTAAAAAATATCACAATCATTCAAATATCATAAGTCAATTTAGGAGAATGAAATCAATTACGCATAAAACTTTTCTTTTATTAGCTTAACATATAACTTTTATTTTTGTTTGTGTTTTTTACTATTTATTATGTTGATCAAACTATTTCATCATAAGTCTTTAGCTTGAGTGCAAACATTTGTTATGTTGGTCCCCAGTTAATCAACTTATCAAGAAAATAGCAAAATTTATACTTGTAATTTCATGTCATTTTTGACCTAGAAATTCCCATGCGGCTCATGGTAGTCCCTGTCTACTTAAGCAAAGGAAAACATAAGAGTAGCACACATTTTCTTTTGAATAATTCTACTCATATTCATAGTTTTCTTCGACCTAGGTATGGACATGGGGTTCATGCTTGACCCTATCTACTAACTATGAATATAAAAGAAAGATCAATATGAAGTATTATTTTTCATTTTTTTCAAACTTTTATTTTAATATTCAATCAACCACAATTCAACTAAATTAAAACTCATGATAAAATAAAAATGAAATAAAATATTTAAATTATAATTTGCCTACTTTAGCAACTCAAATTATCAAAATTACTTCCATGGATATATGAAAAACAAACAAAAAGGAAAAATAAAATAAGCTATGAAAATGAAAAGAATTAATTGAGGTTAAATCAAATTCTTACTTAAACAAGAATATGTATGTGAAATCATGCATCTATGAAAATAATTAAGAGTTTAAGAAAGATGACTATGCATTTAAAAGGATGAATGACCAAAAATTTAAGTTGTGAGAATTCAATTACAAACCAAATACAAAATAAAAATATCAAAGTATATATACCTAAAGTTTTATAACATTACAATGCACAAAACATACCACTGATAAATGAAAACATATAAAATGCATGCAATGAAATGCAACAAAATGCATGAATAAAAATGCATAATTCCTCAAACTTGAACAAGTCATTGTCCTCAATGAAAGAAGAAAAGAATTATAAAAAGAGAATAAAATAAAGAAAGGAAGAGGAAAACTTATGAATCACTCTCATCCTGTAGTGGAGGAAAATAGCCTTGACTCATAAAATAACCACAGTAGGAATGTTCAAGATTGCCCATTCGAGAGTATAAGTCAATAAGTGATTGGGAATTAGCATTCACAGTAGTGGTTAATTCTTGTAGCTAAGTCATGATATCATTCAAGGTAGGTTCAAGTGGGCTAGATTTAGGCTCATAAGGGATAAGAGGAAGAGGGACACAAGGGGAAGGAGGTGAAGAAAGGGAAGGTTCATCCAGTCTTAAATTGGTATGAAAAAGAGTACCTTGTATGAAAAGTATTTCCTAAAATTCTTATGCAAATGACTGACATGCCTATTAGTGAGGGTCTCAAGATCTAACAAATCATTACCTGGAATCAAGGAATAAAGGATTCGCCTAAAATTAAGAACTCCAAAAGCTTTAGCTATCATTGTTACAAATCCACCATAATATATTGTGTATGTTTCATTAGTATCTATGATATGCTTATAGTCATGGAACATCCAAAAAGCAGCATCAAATAGGATATGGTAGATTAGACAATGAAGCAAGAAAAGGTTAGACTAGGACTGGGTTATTTTAGAACCTTCTTTTCTAGGAAAAATGATGCTATGAATAAGATGGAGCATGTATCGATGAAGGGGGTCATCTAATTGGGTGATTTTGGTATTGCTAACATTATACTAGGGACTGTGTCCTTTGATCGTATCAAAGAAAAAGATGCCATAAAAATCACAAGGTGAATCCTTAATAGTAATGCGTAGTATATGAAAAATGTCTCGAAGATCATCCAAAGTGGTATGATAGTGAATCCTACTTAAATTTAAAGAAACTCCACCAAAATCTTCCATATGAACATTCAGCTGTAAATCCAAGGTAGATAAAAATTTTATGGAGAGTTCCAAATAAGAAGGGGCATTAAGCTTAATAAACTGATCTTAACCTAGTTCCACTAACATATGCTTAATTCTAAGTTTGTAATTCAAGAGTTTTAGAGGTTTAGCATCACAAAACCTAGTTGGAGAAAATTCTCTAGTGAGAAGCTTTTCATACCTCAATTTATGAACTAGATTAAAGATAGAGTTGGTAAGAGATGGAGATGGATTAGAGGATGAAGATGCCTTCCTCTTCCCTTTAGATTGACTGGCTTTACTCATTGTTGGAATGAAAAGAAAGAAAAAAAACTAAAAGCTAAAGTAGGAAATACTTAGGAGAGAGAAAATGAAGAAAAGAAGTAGAAAAATAAAAGAAGAAAGAAGAATGAAAAGAAGTGAAAGAAAGAAGAGAAATAAAGAATGAAGAAGAAAGAGAGGGAAATGAAAATAGTGTTTTAGGTGAAATAGAAAGAAGAGAGAATTGAAACAGGAAAAAGGGGGGAAAGAAAAGAGGGGGAAAAGAAATCAAATTATACTCGACTCAAGTATAGGCATACTCGAGTTGAGTAATATAAATAATAGAATCTTAGCTACAATGTTAGATAAGGAAATTAAGGGGACATGCTTGAGATAGGTGTGTTTAAAGCACTAGTACCTCATAGCTTTCCTAGAATTTTCTATAGGTAGTTTTCTGAGGATATAAAGAAGCTAATATATGAAATATTCTAATGCTTCTTTTAAATAACATCTTCTCTATGAAAGGTGAATGTTACTAACTTAGTGTTGGTTCCTAAATTACATGCCCTAAATTCTCTTACTTAATACAAGCCATTTAGTTGTTATAATTTTCTATATAAATATATACAAAGATAATTATTAATAGGTTTAAGCTTATTATAGATTCACTTATCACTAACACTTAATTGATATTTATGCCTATGAGAATTATTCAAGACAATATCCTTTTAACATGTGAGGTTTTTCATAGACTTTAATTAAACAAGAAGACTTTTAAACATGCAATGGTTATTAATTTAGATATTTTTAAAACATATGGCATAATGAACTTGACTTTTTCTAAGGTGGTGCTCTAGAGAATGGGTTTCTACCTTTCGTCAAGTTATCATGGAACATGTCTTTAATTACACATAGGATTCTTATGAATTGCTCTTATATGCCTACTTTCAAACCTAGTAAGAGGGTTAATACAATGGGATCCCTTGTCCCTTTATCTATACATTTTTATCATTAATGTTTTATTGTTATACATTCAAAAGGAGGTAGAGTTTAAGGGTTTTAATAAGTATAATATTTTCTTTAGTATTGGATCTTCTTGATTGCTTAAAGATGAAGTTTTGAACATATTATAAATGGAGGAGATGGATGGCTCAATCAAATATCTTACTTTACCTTTTACTTGGGGAAGATCTAAGACTTACATAGTTAGTTTTATTAAAAGGTAAAATTAAGGAAACCTGCAAGTATGGAAGTATAATATACTTTTATTAATAAGTAGAGAAGTTTTATTGAAACTTATTATTACTACTATTCTAACTTATACCATATTTATTTTAGTTTGCCTTCTTCCTTTTACAATAAAATGAACTCTTTATTGGTAATATTTTGGTAGAGTAATTAGATCGATAAAAGATGTATCCATTGGGCCTCTTGGAATGCTATGAAACACCCTAAATTTAAAGTAAGCCTAGGTTTTAAAGACCTAAAAGTGTTTAATCATGCACTACTAATTAAGTGGGCTTGGTACATTTTCAAACCTTTAGTTAGGAACCGCCTCAAAACCTTGCATTATCCTCACTCAACCTTTTAATAAGCTAAGAAAGGTCATAGAGCCTTATAGGGTTATTACCCTAACTTAAGGTATTACATGACATGTAAATAATGGAAGACTTGTTAGTATTTGGGACAAACCTTAGATCTTATCATTGCCTAGGTTTCATATTCTATGAACTAGACCTTTTAACTATAGGTTACATTAGGTTTTTGATTTAATCTAGTATCCTATGGTTGAATGGAATATCCCTATTTTAAGTCAATTATTTTCTTTAAATAAGGTAGAGGCTATTATAAATATCTTATTAAGGCCAACAAAGATGGATGATAGGCTAATATAGCACCATGATAAGAAGGGGTTGGGCACTATTAAATCAATCTAATGTGCTTATATTTAATAAGATACTATTATAAGCTAAGGTCTCTCAATTTCATCAAATAATAGTGTCATGGTTTGGAAATAATTATTGAGCCTCCCTATTCAACAAAAACTCGAACATTTTCTTTAGCATGCCTTAAATAACTTTCTTCCCATTTTTCATAACCTCATTAAAAGGACTATGAAAGTTTCTTCTATATGCCTTATATGCTAGATGGAAGAGCAGACAAATGAACATGCTCTTCTTTTATGTAATCATGTTAGGGTTGCTTGATTCATGGCAAACTTCTTCTTCAATTCTAATAGTCATGTTGATATAATATATTTGAAATATTTAAAGATTGATCCCAACTAGAATATTTGGGATATGGATTACATATATGACATATAATGTCTAAAAATCCAAAAATGAATATATATATATATAAAGTTAGTATTCTTAACTCCTCACTTACTTTTTCTAAAGGACAAATGGACTACAAAGATAATCATACCAAGTCCTTATCATTTCTACAAGTCCTACCTAATGGTTAATCCCAAACCTCTAAATGGATGAAACCTGAACAAGGATGGTACAAATATAATATTAATAGCACATTTGACAAGCATTCTAACCTTGTTAGAAATATTTATCATTTACAAGAACTTAAAGATGATCTAATGGATAGAGAAGCTACGAAAGTCCTTTATTCTTCCCTTTTTTGAGTAACTAATTTGGCTATCAGATAGGGTGCCATAAAATTTTGCTTTAAGTCAAATTGTTTAGCCTTAATTAATTGTTTTGTAAATGATAATGTACAAATCTCGCTTCCTAAAATTATCTCCGTTGTCACACTTTAATAATATTTCCTCTAGTAATGAATGAATCCTTTATTTCAAAAAAAAAAAGGAGTTTAAAAGTTATTATATATTTTCACAACTTATTTTCAACACCTAATAAATAATTCCAAAATTCCAAATTTATAAGTTTCTATAGTACATGGATTTAAAATATTGATTTAGTTTTTCATTTTGAAAATTATTTCAAATTAACACTAAATCAATTGATAATGTAAATATAATAAGGAAAAGTTTAAAAATTATACAAATCTTAATAAATTTTCAAACATCAAGCATTATAAAAATTTTATCTTAATTTTCCAATAATATCAATCTCGTAATTGTCTCCATAGAAGATGAACACTCGAAATAACTTCTGGAGATGAATGTTTTATTTTTATCAAAAATTTCTTGTATTTTATTTTTTTTATTAAATTAAGGATAAATTAATTAAAATCAATACTTTTCTATAATTTTATGCAACTTTTGTGTGAATTATAATTAAAACATTGTTTCACTGCTTGAAAAATATGAATATCATTAATGTATTAAATGTTGGATATTAATAAATATATCATATTGAAAATAACAAAATTTGATATTTGAGATTAATATCAGTGGTATGATATTTTTTTTGATGAAATTAATGAATTTATTACTAGTAGATATCAATAAAATAAAATATAAAATCTTTTTCTATGAAAATGATTTTCTAAAATACAAAATCCTTTTTCATAAAAGTGATCTTTTATCTCTAAATTACTAAAGTGCCTTATCACTACGTACTTTTTCAAACTTTATCATAATAACATAATTAGAATTATATTCTTCCTTTTTAAAAATAACACCCTTCTTAAAAGGTGTATTTATTAATGGAATCAAACTAGGTAGGTGTCTTGGTTAATTTTTGAAAAAATAGATATATATACTTGTAATTCATTACTATGAAATAATGACTCAAATTCTATTTATATGTTTATATTATAAATTAATTTTATTGATAATTTATTCATAGCATTTCTAATATTTTTTTCTAATAGATTATTTAATAAACTTTAATATTTATTTAATCTTTCTTTATCAACTTTTGTGTAATGAAAAAAGAATATATAAAAGTAAATTATTTTAAATTTTATTTAATAAATTTATAAATTTTGAATGCATCATGTCATGAATAATTAAAAATTATAAAAATATTAAAAATTATCAAACATGTAAATCTTGAAATAAACCCTTATGATATGAAAAATGAATTAAAATATTTATTTTATTTTATTTTGTAAGTAAGAATTTAAAAATTTATAATCATGTAAACTTTAAAATATAAATTTGAAAGGAATTTTATGATTTATTATAATTCAAATATTTTTATTTTTAAATTTTAAACTAATTATAATTAATAAAAAAAGTAAAATTTATATAATATATCATATATAATTAATATAAAATATGAAAAGTTAGAATGTATTCCTTAATTAAAAAATAAATAATATTGGCATACCTTCATATGCATCTTAAATTCATGCATGCATGTGTATTTTATGATCATGCTACAATGATGTGCAAGCACGGATTAATTATGTTAAATGTCAAAGTATATATGTATGTATGTATTTCATGGTAAGAGAATACATGAAGTATAGAAAATGTTTAAAGTTATGAAAGTAAGTATAAAGGTAAGGTAAGAATATGATTTATGCATGTTAGATGGTAATAAAATGAAAATAGAATCAAAGGTGATTATTAGTGAATTAAATGTTCTTAAGGTGCTAATGTGAATTATTATGTATATACATATATTATTTATTTTAGTTGAAAGGTGAAAAAGTAAAATAGAGTATATATATAGAAAAGTTGTAAGCATAAGAAAAACATATATGACATGTTTATGCTATGAGAATGCAAAAAGAGTGATTCGTGAATGATTGAGATGAGGAAAATATTATGAAATGATATAGAGGTGAAGCAATTCCATATGACATGGAATTTATAGAGAAAGAAATGAAAAGAAAGTGAGAAGATGGTTAAAGTGATGAAAATATGCATAAAATGCATTATGGATATGAATTCGGCATGCTTATGTTGAATGCCTTTCATGAAGCTTAATGATGATATTTATATGTGATATGTGATGTTTTAGCATGTTAGACATGTTATTATATGAGAAAGTATATGTTAAAATATGTAAATGAATGTTTAAATGAAGTTAGAATTTATTAAAAGTTAAGTAGTAATTAAGGATATAAATGTCATTTCATGAAAAAAAAGGGTAATTTTAAAAACCAATTTATGTATAGTATATATGCATATTCATGTAATGCATGACATGTATAATGCTTATGTGAATATGATGCAAAAATGATGTAATAATAATTAATTAAAAGAAGAAGAATTTAAGTTTGATAAGCAAGCTTATCATATGTTGACAAGTGTCAACATATGATTGGTCCCTTGTTGATATTTATTTTAATTTAAATAAATATGGAATAAAAGAAGGAAGGAGGTCAGTTTTTGCATGCTCTCTCCCCTATCATTTCAATTCTCCTCCTCTTTTCCCCTTTTTCATTCTTTAAGTAGAGAAAACTACAATTTTAAGGTAAATTTCTTTATAGAGAATTTGGTTTTCTTGTGTATGCATGCTTATTTTTGTGTTATGAGTTCTTTCTTGCTTCTTTTTTGCTTTGTTTTCTTGTTGTTTTAACAAGGGGAAGATTTTGGCCAAGTTAAGAAATTGACAAGGGGAAGATTTTGGCCAAGTTAAGAAATTGATTTGAATGAAAATATTTTTAGTTGTTTATGGATGAGAATTGTTTGTTATAATCGAATATGTGATTTTTATTCCATCCGATTTTAGTTTGATGTTGTTTATGTATTTCATGCAAACCCTAACTTAAGAGCTTTTAAATGCTGATATAGTTATTATTTAAAGTATGTATGAGATGTTGGTGGTGATAAATTATGATAAAGATCATGAATAAATGTATGAAAGTAGAAAAAGGTTAAGTTATGTTAAAGAAAATACTTCCCGTCCAAATTTGCACCTTTTTTATTTTGACTCCTATAATTTAGTTAAACTATATAATTCATTAAATTGTACATAATTATGATGAAATGTGGTACTAGAATGGTGAAGATGATATTTGGATGCTTAAAGGAAGAGGTATGCATAATATATGCAAGTGCTTGCTAAAATCGGACCTTAAAGGTAAAGTTAGGGGTTTACAATAATTACATTTTGACTGCATTAATGTTTGACTTTTTAAACGTGTAATATATCATTGGAAAGCTCTTTGAATCTAGTTTCTAACAGTACTAGACTTGTAAAATTCCAAATTCATTTGCATGGTCAAAAATATCATGTCATTTAGACGATCACATTCAAGCAGGAATTAGGCAGGGAATTTTAGTATGCAACCTTTTACAATTTGATAGCCTAAATGATTTCCAAAAATTACAAGAAATAACTCAAATTAAAGTTTATTGAGTTTGGTTTCTAATGGTATATGATTTGTTTATATTAAAGGCTGAGAAAATAGCTTAAAAATTCATTTAGTTCAAGTACGTGCAAAAATGGTATTTGCATTTTCTGGTTTTCACAAGTTTGAGTTGCATACCTTAAATGTCTATACTTTGATACTTTGATACTTTGTTTATATGGATTAAATAAAGGCATAAATGTGAGTGTCTTTCATGGTTCATAATTGGTTCTATAAGGTCATATAACGACATGAATAAATAAGGTGAAAACATGAAGATTTCATGAAAGAAAATGACTAAATGAATAGTGTAACATACCAAATAAATAGTGCACCTTACCAAATAAATAGTAACATGCCTTGTATGTTTGGCAACTTAATGAATGCATGTTCTAAGCTTCCAAACTTAAAGCTATTCATATTTAAACCTTATTATTCATTGTTATACACATGTATATACACTTAAAGATATAAATTGACCTTAATGTCTTATGTTTGAGTCATGATTGATTAATGTTCTTTACATGTTGAATTGATCAAGATAAATGACCTATATGCTAGAATGCCTATAGATGACTTAAATGTGTGTATGTACTTGAATATGTGGAGGTGTTAAGACATGAATAAGGTTAATGGTTTATTATGTTATCAAATCGAGTTCAATAGTATTTAAGTATACTTAATGAATGTGAAAATGACTGGGATATTAAGGATAACTGAATTACATGTATGACTAATATATGCATCTATACTTGAATTCATAGGTATGTAATGATATAAATAAGGGTAATTACTTATGACTTGTTCAAATATGATTCAATGATGATTAAATATTCATTATGAATAGTAATTTATTCAAGATGCTTAACTGGCCGAAAAGCATATAAAATTATTACTTATGATGAATGTAATGCTATTACATGAAAATGTGCAAATATGACTATTATGGCTAGAAAGTGAAGTATAATTACATGAAATGGATATGTATGAATTCTTTATGGTGAGAAATTTTATGCAAAATGTAAATGGCTTTACTAATTAAGTGAATAATGAATTGTTATAGACTCAATGAAGGAACAGTGACAGTAACTACTAATCATCTAAATAGGTTTGTGCTATCTAAGATTTCCACGATCGATAACTCAATCAATAGTGGAAAGGTGTACATAAGTACAATATAGTTATTTATTTATTTACCATACTTAGAATACCTTATGATGAGTCTACATAGGAAATGAATTACGAATGTTCTCTTATAATGATGTTTTATGTATTGTTGAAAATTTATGGCATAAAGGATATTATTCCATGATGATATATATGTCATGTTTTTGAATAGTAGTTATTATATTGACAATGAATGCCAAACTGTATAGTTTATATTTTATGATATTTCAATCTATTAAATGAGGTCGGCAGGTGAATTGCCATAGGTATAGAGACACTATATGATATTTATTTTCTTTATTTGAGAAATCAATTAATATGGATTGTAAACAATGATTTATGATGAAAGGTTGTTGTTATACCTTATTAATTTCCATATTTATCACGACATTAAGCATAATACATATGTATCACATCATGAATCATTTACATACATAACATGTCATACAGAGAATATAAGGTGGGAAAAGAGAAATGATACAGAAATGATACAGAGCTATATGCTATGAAAGCACACTGGGTCATAGAGATGATAGATTCCCTCAATGGAATCATATAGTTTTGTTCCTCTATGGAAAGAAAAATGGGTTCACTAAGTCATACAGTTATAATGGTTTTCTATGGGAGATGAGTACCGGTACATACAGGATGTCACACCCTATACCGGTGTAACATGCTCCATAGAATAAGTAATAATTCCCTAAGCCAGAAAATCATTAAATATTCTACAAAGGATCTATAACTTTTTTGTTTCAAATAATTACAAAACAAGATATGGTGAAACTTGTTACACCTCAACCCATACCTGGAGTAACATGCTCCCATAGCATACGTAACAACCTCCTTTATAGAAAACTGCTACGTATCCTACAAGGGATACGTCACTTAAACCGAGTACCAAAAATTCGTATGGGTACATGATCCTGCACTTAGTGGTGAATAAGAGGATAGCGTGGCATTCATTTAAGCGAGCATGTATCATTCCTTGGATAACATACATTCATTCATTCATACGATTAGGTTTGCTAACAACTCATTTATATAATCAACAACAAACCAATACATACAAGGGGTTTCCTACTATATACATAACCATTTCACCACTAAAATACAGTACTGACTACTGCCGCTATGACTAATACAAGCTAAGCTATACAAAAATGAAATGGAGATTGCCAAACAGCTTCAGTACCACTTCGAGAAGGCTTTCTCTGCTGACGACCCCTATCGTCTCTTTGGCTGCTCTCCCGAGGGCTCAGAACCTACGTTCTTCAAATGATGAACGCTGAGTATAAAACTCAGTGGTGCTAGGTAACCATAAATAAACATATACATACAAAGCAGCATATAGCAAAACCTTAATAACATCATAGAATTTACTTCCGACAAATGCAATGTAAATGCATCCATGCTTTGCACTCTCCCTCCTCATCACCATTCTTATAACCACTCTTATTTTCCTGTAATTGTGCACATTCCTTTCACACATACTGGGTCCCTATATGTACCGGTACTCATCTCCCGAAGGAGGGCATTTACTGTATGGTGCTATGCACCCTTTTCCTACTATATGTCTCGAGACTCATCTCCCATTAGGAAGGTAAAAATCTATATGATCCCTTAACGGAATCTCATTAACATGATTGACCCAGCATGCCCAGAGCTTAGCTCTGCTCTTATCACTCTATCTTTCCTTCCTCGATCACCATGCATGCCATGAACATGTCATGCAATATGCTTCATGACAGGGCATCACCCCTTTCCATTATAAAAACAAGAGAAATTTCGTAGCAATCATTTAACCAATCTTAAACATCATTCATAGACCTTACTTAGGTCTCAAGATAGAGAAAATAAGCCAAACAACATCACTAGCCTGTACAACTAATAGGTATATAACATACCTAGCATGAACCCATACATCCAACATAAACTAGCACAAACCTGTAATAAGAAGCTTGCTAATGTAAGCCCATAATCTCGGTATTATCGGCCTCTAACGGTAACTTCTAGCTCTCACGCTTTCCCCATGCTTTAGGAGCTCTAATTTAGTGTTTAAAAGGGTTTAGAATAGAAGTAAGTGATAAAAACTAAAGAAAACCTTAATATTTATCCTTTTGACCGGTCAATATAAGTTACGTACAGTCGTACAGATCTTGCTACGCCCGTACTGAACTAAAACTTCTGATGCACGCACACAACTCCTGCGAGTAACGGTACGCCCCTACCCCATTTGGTACGCCCGTACGTACTCGATGTTCCTGATGCACCCAAATTCCTGCGAGTTGACGTCCGACCGTACCACCCTTTGGTACGCCCGTACGCCCTCCAGGACCTAAAATCCCTTTAACTGCCCTATTTGGTACACCCGTACGGCATTCCGTACGCCCGTACCCCTCTTAAAACTCCCTTACTTCACTCTTCCTATCCCAAACCAATGCACCAACTCACCTGCTAAACACAAACACTTCTAAAACTCACTTACATCACCTAACACGATGGTTGCCCCTTACACTTCCAAGAAATCTCAAGAAGGCGGCAACACCCTCACAACCTAACGTCCAAATCACAGAACATATGTATCAATCCATCACATCACATTCCCATAAATATGCATTCTCACATTAACAACAACATCATATCATATCCATCAAATACATATATACACATATACATACACGTATTCACACATACATACACCCTAGCAATCATACACATACGCACAAACTACTAGGGTCCTAAACGCGGGTGTAACAAAACTAATACACAAATTGCATTCTCATTATATCATCAAACCATCATTCATTATATGTACTTTGAATATGACATTAAACATGATATCTTAGTATTGATATTATACACAATAAAAGTATATTACACAAATGTTACTGCCATTAAGGTTAATTTAATAAGTTGCATATATATACAAACACACGATGAAGTATGTTACATTGGCCCTAAACTGCTTCAAGATGGAGATTCTTTAGAATCACAACCTCCTCTGACTGTACATCGATCAACCTAAATTCTCGCTTGAAGGTCCTGGTCCTGCGTTTATCAAATGACAAATGCTGAGTATAAAATTTAATGGTGCTATAAATGAGTAAAAGATATAAATCCATATCATAAATATCACATTGAGGTCAAATCATAGCAATCCAACATTTAGCAACATCATTGTATCATATCATACAACAATGGAAACAATTTCCATAAAGGAATATATTGTAACTTTTCCTGTATCAACAATACATTGTACATATCTCTGCATAAGCATACTTTTCATGCATATATCATTCCATTCTCTATACTATCATGATAAATGAATGACAATGTATGTCTATGAGAATGCATTCATGCTTTGCGTTCTCCCTCTGATTTTCCTATATCATTTTATTTCTTTTCTGTATGATTGTATACAATCTCGTATTGGGTCCATTTCTTTATGTACCGGTACTATATCATTCTTTAGTTCCTTAGGAACATAACATTTCTCTATGGTTCATAATAAGAACCTATACTGTATGATTCCATCAAGGGAATCGATAATAACTTTATGACCCAGTACATTTTCATTAATCATTTCTCTGTATAACTCTTTCTTTTTCCCCTTATACCTTCTGTATGGTATGTCATGAATGTCTTTATGTATGAATGTTTCATGACATGATACATAAATGATGCATTAATAATCATATGGTACCATCCATAATATAAGCTCTTTACTTTGCTATTCCAAGTAGTTAACTGTCAAAAACATCATTTCAAGACCTTTAATGGGTCAAGAAGTGAAAAGCACAAACCTACTATCACTTTACCCTTATCGATAGCTTGTGGAGAATTCTGAGTCTCGTTCGTTAAACCTATATTATTTTCATGTTACATCCATTTAGTAAAGTCATTCATGTTTTGTACTTGACTTATCATCTTAAAGAATCCATATTCATTCATGATAAGTAACCATTAATAAGCTTTGAATAACAATAAGCATATAAGTATAATTCTTTTTACAACATTCATCTTAATCACTTTACCATATAATTTCATCATTATAACTCATATACATCCTTATTCAAATGTTTAACATGTAAAACCACACTTAATAACATGTTTCATTCATTTTTAAGCTTCCCAAAGTCATGCATAAGTTTCATGGATCATACATCAAGTTTCCCCATCAAAAACCACTTAAAAACAAGCCTTAAGAGTGTACACGAGTTGTGTATAGCTTACACGAGTCGTGTAGCACTCGACCCTTGCAAAATAAATGTGTTTTAAGATGCTCACATGTTACACGAGTCATGTAGCTCATCCACGAGTCATGTAGAACTCGTCCACTACCAAAAACACCTCTTTTCACCATTTTTTAGCACCCAAAACACCTCCAAATGGTTCCCCAAGCCTCCTAACCCAATAACATGACTAAAACACCTTAAAATCACTTCCAAAACTTGCCAAAAACACTAATTAAACATCATTTAAAAATCCAAACCATAACTTAAAATCAAATCATACATCAAATACAACACAATCTATATAAGGAGCATGTTTTATTATCCCTAATAACTAATTCAGCATTTCCATATCATAACTCACTTTCATATGCAACCAAATCCTATTTTAATATATAAACACATTAGTCTATCATGTTTTTAAATGAACTAAAGGGTTACATAATTTTTCCCCCAAAAATAATGAAGCCATAAATGTACCCAAAGTAACAATAACCTTGAATTTAAGCTATCATCAAACATAATCACGCCTCCATAAATCATTAAGCATAACAAACCCTTTAAACACCTTAAATATCATTTACACACTACAATCATTAACTAAAATAACTAATTCATTGGGTTTAACATAATCTTTACACATCAAAATAGAAATTCATTTAGTTATGCTTAACACCAAATTTGGTACTCCTACATCCTTATTCCTTCATCCTTCAATCCAATTATTTCTTTTATACACAATCAACACAACCCTCTAACAACTTACTTCTTCAATTAAGATGTAAGAAAAGATAAAGAATGTCATACCCCAACCCGTTATAACATGCTCCTGTAGCATAATTAATAACCTCCTAAGAAAGGAAATCATTAATTATACTACAAAGGAAGTATATATTTTTTTACTATTCATAAGTTACTGTTCATAAATTACTGTTCATTGGCCGTGTATAAACATTTCTTTAGGACTATAACATTTATTTAACAATCGTTATGTATATATCTATGTATTTTGGCCATCTACACATAGATGATAAAATTTAAATACATATCATCTCATATTATCACTCATACGTATATACATCATCATACATTATTATTGTATTCATATCAAGGATATGTCATACTAATATACTCATATACAAGACAACATACATCTCATATAAATACCATTACACTACTGCTAACATGAGTAATGTTAAGCTACATAACCAAAGTATATTTAAGAGTACGTTTATAAAAAGTCCAAGCCACTGTAGAAGTAAGATTCCACTGAATCTTAGGCATTGCTGACAAGTGATCATCTAATCCTATCTCTCATCCAATGGTCTAGTACCTGCGTTCATCAAATGACAAATATTGAGTATATAGCTCAGTGGTGCTATAAAATATGTAAAAGGATCCATTTCAATCAATAAGAATACATCAGATTAGCTTATGACAAAGCATCAATATGTAAAATGCATAAGGTTCACAATGCATCATTAAACATCAAGTCTTATTATTTGGAGACATTAATAACTGGTAGCGTATAAGTAATACTGTGAAGGATCTTCTATAATATTTCCTGTAGCGCATATAGTATAAAACATCATGAGGCATATGTATGTAATATTTGTATATATACCGTCATTATACTTTCATCATTCATCCCTGTATAAGGATTGTATATGTATGATGAAATGACTTTGAGAATGCAATCATGCTTTGCACTCTCCCTCTGATATTATTAATATATGAACATAATTGTGCACATTTTGTACTAGGTCTCATATTGTACTGGTACCGATCCTCTTAAGGACCTGATTCCTTTAGGAACCAAACATTATCGTACGACTTTTTAAGCTCGGCTTATAACCCAACATCATATAATACAACTCAACGAGCCCAGCCTCTAGCCCAATAATAGATCATAAATGACCTAGTACATATAATACGATGTATAGCTCGGCTCTTGGCCCATTAATATCATTATCGTATCATGTCCACCTTATATCACCACCATGATATGTCATGCTTATGCTTGATGCATTGTATGATCATATAATACAATGTGAAAATGTCATTCAAAACCATTAGATAGGTCAAGAGAGACAAAACATAAGCTTGGCACCATGTTACCCCTATCGAGTAATAGAGTGGAAGTATTTACTTCATCGTTTGGACCTGTAACATTTTCATTCCATGTCTATTTAGTATACTCATTTTTATTTCCAAGCATTCATCATTCAAAAATATTTATCTTGAAGCATACATATTTTACAACATTCAACTTTCATCCCCAATGGATTTCTTACATACACAAATAAATGAGCATATAAATAACATATATCATATGTAGTCATTTGGTTTATTCCTAAGTATAACATTAAGTTCCACCTTTAAGTAACCATTGTCTTAAGCTTAAATGCCTTAATGTTCATTAGATAGGTGATCAAATCATTTAAACATAGGCACTATGCATATGGTAATTACTACGCATTTGGTTATTTCATTTTATGTGTTCCTAGAGTTGATATAATCTTTTGATTTGAGATGGAATGTATTAATGTCTTATTAATATGGTATGCACCTCTTTTAATATCTTTTCATAAGTGTATAACATCATGCATTTAAGAATTTTAAGCAAGTGTGCATGTTAGATCACTCAAAGACTTAAGGTATGCTTATTAGTTAAAACATATTCTACCTTTTAGGACCTTTGCTCATTGTGTAAAAATTTTGCCTACGTAAATGACCTCCAAATTCAATAATTCTTAAACCATTGGAAACTAGACTTAAGAGCTTTCCAATGATATATTACATGTCCCAAAACTCATCTGATAAGGCCTCCAAACATTATTTACAAGATTGTATATCGATGTTGAAACCACTTGCTGTCACGATCGTAATCATACATACAATCAAAATCAACACTTCAATACTTCTACTTCTTTGTATATATATAATTCATCCTTCACTCTAATTCCTTCTTCCACACACAATCAATACAACTCAACAACAATTTACTTCTTTATTTAAGATGTAAGAAAACATAAATAATAGCATATGGAACACCAAAAGAACATCAAAACCAAAATCTATGCATGATTTACCTTGATTTATTACTTTAGGAGGAACAGAGAGAAGGAGAAGAAGAAGAACGTATGGTTTGGAAGGAAACCTAGAAATGTCCTACCTTAGTTTCCCTTATCTCTTATTAGTCTTACTATTATTATTAGTATTATCACTTACCTTAGGAAGGGTCCAATAGCATATGGACACTTGGCGATCCTATATTAATTCCTTACATATTCTTACTTCCTCCCCTTCTTATCAATGAAAATATCATCCTTACATCATGTTATACATATTGCTTACATAATACTCCACTTATACTCATTTAAAACATATACATAAGTCATACATAATTTTTGTTTTTCAATTCTAACCTTAACTTTTCATGTAATCCCTTTTATATCCTAGCTGACTAATTACTTTACCATTGTTTCTAATTTTACATTCACTTGTTCATACCCATCTTAAACCATACTATAATATGTTAAACTTACTAAAATATCACATTCATGCATTTCATATATTAAGCAAGCATTCATTATACATATGCATAACATGCACGTGAGGCTAGGAATCCGAATGTGACAAAGAAGATGAAACATGAGGAGAACACATAGAACACTAAAAGAACATTAAACTGAAATCTATGCATGATTTACCTCGGAAGAGTGTTTTGTTCTTTTTAAGGGAAAATGAAAAGAAAAAGGGAAGAGGAAGAACCGTATGGTGGAAGGGAAAAAGAATAAAAATCCTAATTTGCTTCCTATAATAAGATAAGACTCAATTTATTTTATTTTATTTTATTTGCTCTTAATTAGGAAGGGCCCAATAACATATGGACACTTGGCACATCCATATTAATTCCTTCCAAAATCTTCTTTCCCCTCCTCCTTATCAATTAAAATATCATCCTTTTTATATCATGATAATAATATAGACATACATCATAATAATTTAGATATACATGGCATATAACATGGTTTCTAATAATAACCTCATCTTTTCATAAAATGTCATTTGTGTCCCAACTTAACTTTTACACAACATTGCTTCTAACTTTATTTGAATTTATATTTACCCATCTTAAACTATACTTTACCACATAATAACATGTTAAACATGCTAAAGCATCACTTTACATACATAATTTCATCATAGAGCTTCATCCAAGGCAGTCAACAAAAGCATACCTGATATGCATCTTTAGTGCATATTCACTACATTAATTATCTTTTCACTTTATTTTCAATTCTTTCTCTATAAATTCCATATCATATGGAATTTCCTTGATTTGTAACACATTTGGTTTCATATTCATCATGTCAAAGCATTTATGCATCATATCTCATTCATGCATTTCATGCATAAATCAATCATTCATTATGACGTATGTATAAAATACATATGCAAGGGGATGCTATGTGTGTGGATGTGACACAGGACCTAGTACGAAATTGTGTACAATCACACAAAAATGAAAGAAAATGTTACAGGAAAATCAAATAGAGAATGCATAACATGATTACATATATATAGTCATGCATTATTCCTCAATTACAATGAAATGAAAGATAATGTTATTACAAGTGCACTACAAGTGTACATATATATAGACATGATGGTTTATATACAGTAATATATGTAGAGAAAGTTATAGATGGTTGTTTATAGTATTTATATTCATGTTTCCATAACATTTTATGTTATGTTGAAAAAGTAAAGGTAAAGTGAAAGCAAAGGCACGATATGACTGCATACATTGAACCATTCATTGTAAAGATAAAATTATGCTATGATTTGCTTAGAGAATGATTATTATTGATTTTATACGATACAATGTGTTTAATGATATTTGATAAAAATTCACTATAATTTCATTTAATGTTATATTACATTGGTATTATCTTGTTATAGATAATTATGTTGATAATGGTTATGATTATGAACAATCATGATTGCTACATTATCTAATTGATAGAAATGACATTGATGACTTACATACTATGAAATATGTATTCTTTTTATAGACATCAATGGAAAGCAGATGATGTTACTAGTACGTAAAATAGTGTTTCATGATATTTGAAATATTATGGAATGTTTACAGATAGTTTTCAATGTTATTGAGTTAAAATGAGCATTTTAATGCTATATTATGATGATTTTTATAAAAAATACTCATGTTTAAGATATTTTGTATTTTTATATGATGGTATAATAAGTACTTGATACATAATATGTTTATAGATGATAAGATATTTGAATCCTGATGTATGCTTATAATATTATTATCATGTATTTATTATATAGCACCACTAAGTGAAATATTTAACATTTATCATTTGATAAATGTAGGTTGAAAGTTTACAAGGAAGCATACAGATATAGAGGTACCGAATCAGCAAGACTATTTATATGCCAAAGTTTCAAAAATATTAAGTACTTTTAAATTATGTAATTATGCAACTATATATATGAGTTCAAGGTAGTATATAATTGCATTGATGTTTATTAAGTATATATGTATTTTAAAATTTTTAAAAAAATATTTTTACTCATTTCTTATAAGATAATTAATAATTTTTAATTATTCAAAAACTGTTAATTATTATACAGAAATATGTTATATTATAAGGTTGTGACAAATATAATATTCATTATATAAATAATATTCAATACATTATCACACCATAAATTTTTACATAACAGATAAACGCACATTCATATGATTATGTCATAATCTGGAAAATTTATCTTATAATCATGGTTTGTGGATATAAAATGAGAGGCAAATTTTTTCTTGAAAAAGGAAAAAAAAACAAAAAAAAAAACAAAAAGAGAGACAGGATAAGGTATAAATGGATCACAAATAGACACCTTTCCTTGCAAAAATAGGCAATCGGTATTGCATCATCATTCCCTCCATAATACAGACTCATCTGATTCTTGTCCTCTCTCTCTGTCCTCATTTCCAAATTCCACAAATTCAAAATCCTTTTACCATTACAATGCTACTTGTTTCTCCAACACCCCCACCAGTAGCACCTTCATGCTCATTTACCACCAATCTCTCTCACAACAACGCCAATCGGCCACCGTACGGGTTCTCGGTTTATCATTCTCGGCAGCGGCTGCTGCTGCGAGCTGTTAAGCGCGACGTCGACGTGTTCACGGAGAAATCTGGTTATATATTTCAGATCAGCCCTAAAGAAGCCGACGCTTTAACTAGTTACGATATTAGAAAAATTGCTTCTATTTATAAGAAGAAGCCGTTGATTTTGTTTCGTAGATTGTTTCAAATTGGTACTACTTTTGGTAGGTGGTTTGGGGCTCGATATTTTGATAGCCTTGCTGACAAGTCTGATCAAATGTTCAAGGTTTGAGTCATTTTACAGTCGAATTATATCTTAAAATTTAAATTTCACTCGTCATATTAATCTATTTTATTTTGTTTTATGTGTTTCAAGATTAGAGCAGCAGAATTACGGAGAATTTTACTCGAACTAGGACCTGTAAGTTGGTATGTTTATTATTAGATATTAACATTGACAAACTTTGGCTCTATTTAAATTTCATTTTGTAATTTTATGTTTTCAGGCCTACGTAAAGATTGCACAGGCAATTTCATCTCGAGCTGTAAGTTAATTTATGTATAACTCGCTGCTATTTTATCGGATGTTTTTCTTTTCTCATAGGGCGTGCTTTTTTGTTGGATTGGATTAATCGAAAATTGTTTTCATATTAATTAGGCTAAGAAATCTCAAAATAATTGCTAATAGCGCATATCTTTGTAGAGAAGGAGGAATAGGAGACATTACTCTTATCTGAATGCAGTGAATTTGTTTTTGTTGGAGAAAATCTGCTTTGAGTGGCTCCGAAAAATAACTCGTGTTGATTGCAGGCTAATGTTAGTGTGATTTTGTCTACAGGATTTGATTCCACCATCTTATCTTGATGAACTTTCCCTATTGCAAGATCGAATAGCTCCATTTTCTTCAGAACTTGCTTTCAATACAATAGAACAGGAACTTGGATTGTCAATTGATAATATTTTCTCAGAGATTTCGCCAGAACCAACTGCAGCAGCTTCACTTGGCCAGGTTTGTGCTTATTATGCACGTAGCATTACTCATTATACATCAATTTTCTTTGTTGCATGTATGTGTATCATCGTTCATTTATTTTGAATTGTGTGAGCAACTTGATTTTATTTGCATAATAATATGCATAATGCATGTTTTTACTTTTGTGTGTATGATTTGAGACATCCACTTGAAAGTGACTATTAGTGTATTTTTCGCTGAACGTGCACATGTATGGGCACATAGGTCTACCAAGCAAGGCTGAATCGCAGTGGACAGGTTGTCGCTGTTAAAGTGCAGAGGCCAGGTGTCCAGGCTGCTATTGCACTAGACATATTAATCTTGCGTTTCATTGCAGGAGTGGTAAAGACAGCTGGAAAATTTAACTCTGATCTCCAGGTACTTGTATTTTTCAAACTTGAAACATCCAGTTTTATAATATAAGCTTTGCTGGTATTAGTCTAAAACTATGGGTTTCCATGTGCAGGCAATTGTTGATGAGTGGGCATCAAGCCTTTTCCGGGTAGATACTAATTACGTGATCTTAATAAAATACAAGTTTTCCTTACTGCACGTTAATTTGTGTACACAACTCATATATTTCCCATTGCGTCAACTCTATGTTGTCAAATTTGATAGGAGGGCGCATGTCTTATTATACAAGGTCCTTTTAAATAATTTGACACATGTAAGTGATTTAAAAAAATGCTGCGTGCCTCTAGAAGAGAATGGTTCACAAACCATCTGTTGAGGAGTATCTAAGCACTTCAAAATTTGAGTTAAATGATATATATCAAGAAATCATTCAATCTAAAAATTTAAGCTATTAGGTGAGGCTTTAAGATTTGTTCTATGTTTCTAACAGAGCTCTATAAGCAAATACCCATTAAGCTTGAAGTGCTAACATAGGTGGGTCGAAGTTTGGTTTTTGCTGAAATATTTTTAATAAATGGGGTTTCCATAGATTAAAATTTTAGATTTCTCAATCATAGAGGTTTTGATATCATGTAGAAACTCCATTTCTTTGAGAAAATATTGGATCAAATTTACAATAACTGCCATAAATGGGATCGATATTTATCTAGTCAATTGAATTGTACCAAGTATCAATCTACTTCACTTATATAGGACTTTCCATACATCGTTTCTATTTCTAATTCTTGAGCACTCCCCTAAAGTGTGGTTGGTTTACTTTATTTTTAGCTTGGGGTTTGTTACGGATTGTATTTGTAAATATGCTTGTATTAAGGCATTGATTTTAGTAATAGGATTCTAGATCAATCATGTGAGAGATCTTAGGGATTAGTATTAGTATTATTTTCTTTTGTATGATTGAATAACTTGTATATAAGCCTAGCTAATGATCAATACAATACACATAATATTCTCTTGCTTTTCTTTTTCTCTTACATGGTATCAAATGCCCAAGGTGCAGCTACTATCTTAGTGAGCAGTGTGTTTTTTATTTATTTATTCTACAGCAAGTATTGATCCTTCTTGGTTACTCGAGTTAACTATTTATTCTCACCGCCTACCCTACTAGAACTGCCACTTGTTGATCGGCATTTACCCAGATTTTAGTGACCAGAAGTGTAGCGTGTGAGTCTCATGTGCTGTCTTTCTTCTTAGCTTCTCTCTCATGTGCTGGCGCGTGGTAGTGCGTGGCTTGTCTGTTAGAGTTCTGATTTTATCTCTAGCCGCCTACGGCTATCTACACCCTTCCTATCAAACTTCTTCTTAGTTTTGAAATCCCAAATTACCTAAAAAAAATAGCAGTAAACAAAATTACAGTAACATATGTAGTTTCCATTCCAATGAAGTTTAGTAATGAAAAGCTACATGAAGGCAACTATTATGATTGGGATAAGGTTGTCCAAATGTATCTCTTGAGCATTCACAAAGATAAGCATATGACTGATGAACCATTGATTGTCATTAAGATTGAGGGAGTTGACACTAGCAAGGAAGAGAATCAATATCTCGAATGGAAGCGTGAGGCAGCTCGCTTGTTCTTATAAATCCGTAATTGTATTTCCACTGAGGTAATTAGTTTCACTAGTCATTACAATACTGTCGAAGAATTATTGGATTATCTCGAGTTTCTATATTCTGGGAAAGGTAATATTACTTGGACCCAGTGTTTAAAAAAGCTCTAGGCGCACTCAGGCGCTAGGGGGTCTTGGAGCCTAGGCGCAAGGCGCAGGCGCGCGCCTTTAGAAGGTTAGGCGCAAAAAAGATAAAACTTAAATAATAAAATTCATTCAATTTCATCCAACCTAGTAAATATGATATAGTACTTAAATTCAAACAAGAACAACCTAAAATATTCATTCAATTTAACATAAACCAAAGCAAATAAAAAGTATCACAAACATAGAATAGAAACATAACAATCTTAAGG
>CANYBF010157411.1:0-10424 GCA_948192965.1 Dalechampia spathulata | reverse complement strand
AACACATTCATTGCCACATGAATACTCATATATTCATTCACATACATTCATACACATATAAATACATTCACGTATACACATTCACATATAAATACGTGCACATACATCCCTAGGTAACTCTATACGTATAACTCCTAGGGTCTCTAGCGTGGGTGTAACAACATTTTTTATTTGCATATACTAATTTTCAGGAAACTGTCACCTCTACTACTTAACTCATTACCTCCAACTTTAACTTCAATAGAAAAACTTGATAAGCACATAACTTAATTCTTATGTATTTATATGCACATTCCCCGTTAGGTGGTGGTTAGTTTCAAGTTATATAACTCATCTCCTAATTTTCACTTCATGTTTATCATTATTTTAGTCAATAGTATAATTCTATACTTTTAAACAATAAATTCAAATAATTACAATTACACCAATATGATTATTTTAGACTAGATTATTTTAAAAAAAGATTTGTAATAATAATAATGTAAACAATGCTCCTTGCATACATTTGGCCTACCAAGCTGAATGGTGAAAATATAATGATGTAGGTTAAATTAGAAACTTTAGACGTTCTAAGGTTAATTTCTTCAAGTAAATCTTGTACCTTTACCTTTCCATCATCTAACTTTAGTGGTGCAAGTTCCAATTCCTCTTAGTCAATTACATTTCCATTTATTAGCTACTTTTCATGGACCACATCTACACCATAGGTTTCAAACATATCAACCATCTTAAAATCATCAAAAGCTTTTTGCATTTATGCTTTCAAAATTGTGGTTGTGGCTATCACATATTACTTCTTTGGTAGCTTAATCATCAAATTCATTGATAATTGAAACACCCATTGACCTCTTGTATGATATGATGGTAGTGGACTTCAAGACAACTTTTACTTCTTTGATGATTGTAATTTTCTCTGGCTATTCAAACTTATTCCTTCCTTAAAATTAAATCGATCCTACATTGTTGTCATAATAATGAGCTTCTATTGCATCTAATTGGATTTGGAAAATGCTTCTTATTTGCCCAAACTATCTCAACATCATTACCTTTCCATAATAAAAGAAACCAATGCAAAGAAGAAGGTACATACTAGTTAGTATGTATCAAGTCTCTCCTTAGTAAGCCTGATATGTGGTAGATGAATTAATGATGAAAAAGCTGCCAATAACATCTTAGTTCCTATTATAATTTTTATTGGTAATACCCTAACAAACTTTATAATCTCACTAGTGAAAGCTGTTATTGAAACTTTTATACCTAACGTTAATAAAACACGTAATGACTTAATATTTATTGATATATAAAGGGTGAAGATGCCTTTCCATCTCTTCAATAGCTTCTCAAACACGTCATTTTGGTCTTCCATTAGTAAGTGCTTGAACTATCACACCACTAACTATATCATTTGTTGGGATTGCCCCCCGAGTCTCTTTTATACTTTATGATTCATCTACCTTTTTAAAAGCTAACGATAACCTAACTGTCATTGTGACACATCCAAAAGGTACTGGAATATCCCCTACCATGAAACTTATATTTGGAACCTCATCCATTACTTTTGAATTGTTAGTAAATGATGCATCTTCTATAACCTTCCTACCAAATTTTAACTTATGCTTTATTGTAGGAAGCTTAACATCTTTCGCTTCCCGATCTCTTTTAGTAGCAACTCTTGAACACTATTCTTCTCTTTTATGTTCGGGTAAGTTTTTATAGAAATTTTGGATGTTTAATATGGTTCCACTCATTATTAGGCTTAATTGGTGGTAACATAAAAAATATAGGTTCCCTCTTATACACTTAAGTTTATATTTATTGCAACCTTTAATGATAATGAGGCATATACCCCCTTGCTTTAGGTCTACGAATGACATCCGACTCGGCTCTTACATTCTCTGCTTTCTTCATGTACTCTTTAGGAATCCAAATCCCTTTAGAATGACTTTATTTAGGTTTGTTCAAGATTGCCTTTGTTTGCTCATTCTTCTTGGCTATTAGAACACGTAAGTTAAAGGAAGTAATACTAATAGTTAGAAGTGGAAGGAAAAGATCCTCATTAATAAGCATGGACTCCTTTTTTCTAGAAACTTTTGGATCCCCTTATTGATATAATCCTGCAATAAATTCTTGAATATTCCATCCCCTTTAGCTCTTCCCTAGATGGTAACTTATGATCTACCTATAACTTTATAAACCTTTCTCTTAAAAGAAAATCAAATATTTCCTCTATCTTTATCACCTTAAAGGTATAATGTGGTTAAGCATTGGTGGCTAGCACCTTCTTTTATGAATCAGGAACATTCTTCTCCAATGATGAATAAACATATACCATAGCTACTTCATACTTGAAATCAACCTCTTGAAAATAAGAACTCATAGCTACCTTTCTCATATGGTTCTCTTCCTAAAGAAGGCTTGCACCTTCTTCCATGAATTAAGAATGTTCTTCTCCAATGACAGATAAACATAGGTTCCATTAATAGACAGATCTACCATAATCTGCCCAAAATTAGCCTCCTTAAAATAAGAACCCATTATTGCCTTCCTCTTATGGTTCTCTTCCTGGAGGAGTTCTTCATATTCAACCACCTTTGCTGCAAGTTCATCAAAATCATAAAATTCTATGCCCTGCAATTTCTTATATAACTTAATTTCAAGATCCTTTTACGTCATCTTTATATACTCAATCTATAGTAGAAATATTTTACATTTATTTCTCATTTTCTTAAATCAAGCAATAAACATATTAGTTGTCTCTCCATTTCACTAAGATACTCAAGAAAGCTTTGTGATATAAACCTTTGGCTTGGCTTTGAATAATTGAGTATGGAATTATCTTTTCATCTCTTACCAAGAATAAATGAATTCCTTGGTAGAGTAGAATACCATAATAAAGTAGTTTATGTTAAAGAGTTGAAAAATAATCGAAGCTTAAAATAAGCAAAATTATTGTAATTAGCTAATTCCCTGCATTGGATAGTAAAATAGGTAATATGTTTCAACATTGATTGGCATCATCTCTTGTAAATAAAAAAAAATTATGGCACCCAAAAACCCCTTGGTTGGGATTGTCCCTATCAATAATATCAAAGTATGGTTTATAGAATTTTGGACAGACACTTGACAAAGGCTAGATCTATATAACTCTTGTACCACCTCTCTTATGACATTTTACATTAATTAGCAGTTTATGAACTGATATTTATGATAGAGTCATCCTTGATTATGGTAAAACTATCATGCTTCCTAAGTGTACTCCATTTGGACTTCTTTCCATATCATACATAGTAGGATGAGTATTGTGAGTTATGATAATAAAAAATTACAAAGGAATAGTAGGCCTGCCAATTTGGTAACCATTTTTAAATGAGCACCTTTGGATACCATCATTATCATCCCTCTTATGTAGCGATAAGTATCTCTCTTCCACTTGTGCACTTGGCTGTTGAAGATTAACAACCTCCAATGAACTCCCTGAGGATTGCCCCTCAAGTATTTTTTCCATTAACTTTGATATTTTAGACATGACTTCCATCTATTTAGAAGTCTATTCAATTGCATTATTAAGATTAAGAGCTTTGCTTAATGCATTAACAAAGGAATTGAGATCAAACCTCTCAACCTCTTTCTCCTTTAGCTTTAGATATGACTGAACCACACTATCTTTTGACTTTAAAGCTATCAGTTGGCTGTGAACATTAATAAATTGATCATTCACATCTTGAAGTCGATTATCCATCATTTGCATAAGAGTTATAAACTCAAAAAAATTATAAACAATAGGAGATTATGGAGTATTAGAAATTTGAACATTATGGAGAGTCTGATCTCCTTCAAATTGTCTCACTGACTTGATAATTGAAACTCCTTATGTTCAACTCCTAAGAGATGACAATATCTTTCTCATTAAAATTTCTTGTTTTTGACAACATGAATCCAAGTTGATCTCATCGAGTGTGTCAAAATTATTTTTAATGTAAAAGAGAGTTCAACCCTTTACTGGTTGAATGTTGAGCGAGCTAAGAATTATGGTATTCCAACCATAAGAAATTTAAGTGTGTTTCTGACTTCTAAAAAAAGATAATTGTACAAGTAATAAAAGGACTGTAAAAATATTATAGATTCCCAGCTTTAGCTATGATTGGATCTACTAAACTTAAAAATTGAAATGGAATTAAAGAAAATAAATTATTTAAATTAATAAAAATTAATTATAACGTTAAATGAAGATAAATTTAAAGAAAAGTATATGAAACTAAATGAAAGAAATTGATAAGGTAAAAGAAAGCTAAATATAATAATTTGATATGTATTATCAATTGACTGAAACTTTTGGTTTAATTGTTGATCACTCATTAATCTCTTCACAATAGCTTGTTTTCACTATTTGTAAATGCTACTAATAGACATTCTTGATATACACGTGCTAATTTTCAGAAAATTATCATCTTCATTACTTAATCCACTACCTCCAACTTTGATTTCAATAGAAAGGTTTGATAAACATGTAGTTTCATTTCCATGTATTTATATACCCACTCCCCATTAGGTGATAGTTAGTTTCAAATGACACAACTCATTCTTTAATTTTAACTTCACATTTATCATTATTTTAATTGGTGGTATAATTTTATCCTTTTGAATAATAAATTCAGATCATTACAATTACATAAACATAATTATTTTAAATCATATTATTTAAAATTGATCCATAATAAAAATGATCTAAATAATCATTTATCTATTAATTCTAAAAAATAGACTAGATTATAAATTGGAGCAAAATTGATAAAAAAAAAATCAACAGTTTAAATTTTAAAAACTAAAATCATTCAAATGTTTTAATTACATATAACCAATTCATGAAGAGTTAAATATTATTCTATTCATTTATTTTTAATTAATTATTTTATTTTATCAATATGAAAAAATCATTGATTCATATGATAGTTTTATAATATATAATTCAAAAATATTTAATAAGCATATTATGAAATTTTACTAGAACTAAATAAACATTTACTAAAGAAGGTTTGGTAATACAATAAAGTGAACAATTTTAGATTATTATTCTAGACGTACAATTAAAATAAAGAATTAGGTTTTGCTCAACATGGTTTTTGGTCAAGAGATGTAAAATCTAATAATCAACTTTAATGAATATTTAATTGTTTTTCTACTGTTATTGAATCAACAACATTTACATAAAAGCTCACGGACAAATCGATCACTTGCATCTCTTTACTTGAAGTGTTGTGATATATATAGATGACTTGTAGAGAAAAAACAACAAACAGACTATTTAGATCACCTAAATTACATCCCAGATATGGATTTCGTGTTTGCGACATTTCTTATCTTCCATTTCTCTACTTGCCAAATTCTATACTTTTCCTCTTAAAAAATAATTTATTTTAATATCACATATCAATTAATAACTGAATGAATAAATTATTTTTTATTCATTCATTTTCAAATTACCTTAATTAGTTATATCTAATTCATCCACATATTGTATTGGAAATCACATAATAATAAAAAAAATATAAATGGGTATTTTTAAAATTTAATTATTAAATTAACATTAAAATAGTAAAGTGAAAAAAGTTATATGAAGGGTGTGTTTGGTATTGTGGTTCTTAAAAAAAAATATATATATATATATATATATTTTATAAAATGCAATAGAAAATGATAATAATGAATTAATTATTTGTATTTCCTTATCAGGAGAATATTATATATAAAATTTGGTGGGAATTGTTTGGTTGGAAGTTTGAGCATTTAAGATAGGTACGATTAGGTTTGTTAAATTAAATGAACTTGTTTACGATATAGAACTGCCTTAAAACTTGTAGACGCAATTTGAAGAGAGACTCGAAGGTCAATGGCAGTGGCCGTAACCATTTGCTGGCCGCTCACACTTGACCATTTGCCTGCTTGCTGTTACTTAACTGCCCTTTCCTTCTATTCTTGATGACATGCTAGTAATTGCTGTAGGTCCATCCTTAAGGCATCCTCATTGATGAGAATATTCAAAATCACAGTTAGAAATCAGAGATGATGTGTTGAGTAATGTGTATGTCTTATTTCATGTTCATCTTTACGTTATGGCACGCTTATTCAAGCAAAATGTGAGATTGATGGAACTCCTTAAGCACCCAAATTGTACGGTTAACTTCACGTTTTCTGTGTTTCGTGAAATCATATCATTTCTACCCCTAAGGATCGCTCCCCTTTAAATTCTTTTATTTACACATTAATTCTTTCAGACATCTAATTATCAATAAGATTACTTCATAATAACTCTTTTTTATGTAAGAAAAATAATGTTTCGATTATTTGAAATATGATTTCATTGTTTATTTGTCATTTTTTTTAGATATGGTAAAAAAGCACTCTCTCTGTTTCAATACAAAAGGACACCTTCACCATGCCTATTCAAGTGTCATGGAATATTCCTACAAAAAAACCATCTACATCCTTCTATTTGGCAAAAAAATCAACACCAAACTTAATTAAATAATTACGAAAATGATTTTTATTTTTTTCTTTACAATATAAAAACAATATATTTATATTAAACCGATATTGAGGAGAATATATAGTTCACCAAGATGACACCATGCACTAGAGTTGACACACTTGGCAGATTGAGTCGCAAGATCATTAAGAACTGGCATCCGGCACCATGAACTTAACTATGAGTGGCAAAGTGGCAATATATGATTCAAGTGGTAGGTCAAACAAGTAAAACCACAAACTGATCAAAAGAAATACCCTCGACGCAAGAAAAATCCTGCTGTTTTACGGGTTGGCAAATTCAATGCCATGGCTGATGGCGGTTTAGCAATTAAAGGTTCGTTGGGAGTAGTTGCATCCTCCCTCCACCTTTGCCTTACATTCACACCCTTTATAACCCTTCTCCTTCTCCCTTTCTCCTCACATCTCCAATCCCCTCGTTTTCTCTGTTTCCCTTCACATTTCTTTAGACCATCTTCCTTTTTCTCTTTTCTTACCAGAATCTCTGGCGCCAAGCTCCTTTTTCTTCTTCTTTCCAGTTTCTCTCTTCTTTTAGCCTTTTGGTTTATCTGTTTTGCTTTTTTTCTTGTAAAAGAAAGGACCAAATTCTTTCAAGTTGTCATATTTTTAAAAGTATTTATCAGTAGTTTCTGAAAAACAAAATGGCAGAAGAAAGTGCGAAAAACTGGCAGCATGATTCTGTTAAAGTAGAAACTGAGCAACCAGAAATGAAGAGAAACAATCTACCAAATTTTCTATTATCAGTTAGGCTCAAGTATGTTAAACTAGGCTACCATTATTTAATCTCTAACGCCATGTATCTCTTGCTTATCCCACTTCTAGGCATTGCTTCAGTTCATCTATCAACACTTGGAATTGAAGATGTTGTTCAGCTGTGGAACCACCTTAAGTTCAATTTCGTGTCAGTAACTTTCTGCTGCGGTTTTATAGTTTTCTTGGCTACTCTTTATTTCATGAGCCGTCCAAGAAAAATATACTTGGTAGATTTCGCGTGTTACAAACCAGAAGCAGCTCGACAGTGCACAAGGGAGATATTCATGGAGAGATCAAAACTGAACGGAAGTTTTAGCGAAGAGAATTTGGCATTTCAAAGAAAGATTCTTGAGAGGTCAGGTTTAGGTCAAAAGACCTACTTCCCAGAGGCCGTGATGCGCGTCCCACCAAACCCTTGTATGGCGGAGGCAAGGAAGGAGGCCGAGACCGTGATGTTCGGTGCCATTGACGAGCTGTTAGGCAAAACCGGGGTTAAAGCTAAGGATATAGGAATGCTTGTTGTCAACTGTAGTTTGTTCAATCCGACGCCGTCTTTATCAGCTATGATAGTTAATCACTACAAGCTCAGAGGAAATATCTTGAGCTATAATCTTGGAGGTATGGGCTGCAGTGCCGGACTCATCTCCATTGATCTCGCCAAACAGCTATTACAGGTAAGGGAATACTTGTGTTCTCCTTTCTTCCCATTAAATTGCATGGAATTGTGTATATGATTAAATTGATACCTCAAAGATGAGATCACATTCTGAGATTTCATCATCTTTCGATTCGGGTAATTCAATTCAAATATAAAATGATGGATAGAGAGGAATGGATACAATGTAGCTACCAATTATGAACACGATGGTCCAGTAGATTAAAAGGTCAAAATATGATGGCATTAATGAGAGGAGATGTTGGTGGGAAAATCGTAATTTGAGTCTAGGCTTTACTGCAAACTTCACATGTACAGCTGGTACGTATTAAAAGATCTTATTGGCAATAATGGGACGTAGTTATCAGAACTGGAAGGACTTGAGAAGAGAAAATTTAAATGAAAAAAATGGGAGAAAAGATAACTGCACCTCACGAATCATAAATGCTATTTCTCCACAACTACCTGAGTCGGCAGGGCCAAAACACATTAAGGAGATTATTATATTACACTATCTTCCGTATGTTTCTACGGAAAATGTGTTTTTAAAATAAGTCTAGATTTGGATAATATCCTTTTCTATGACAACTCGTCTTAAAAATTGGATATGGGAATTGAGCCTAACTATATCTCTTTTTCTTGTGATTGAAGCCATTTTATGAGGATGACGAAAGAGTCTCCATGTATAGATTATGTTTATTTAAGAATTTCTAAGGTAATGATTCAAGTTGTGGAACAAAAGATTGGATATAACTTGTTTATCATGGCAGGTCCACCCTAACTCCTACGCCCTAGTGGTGAGCATGGAGAACATTACTCTAAACTGGTATTTTGGCAATGACCGATCGATGCTTGTATCCAACTGCCTCTTCCGTATGGGTGGTGCTGCCATCCTTCTCTCAAACAGATTGTCCGATCGCCGCCGATCAAAGTATCAGCTCATCCACACAGTTCGTACCCACAAAGGAGCTGATGATAAAAGTTATAGTTGTGTGTTTCAAAGGGAAGATGATGGTGGTGACAAGAAAAGAATCGGTGTATCACTTTCTAAAGACCTTATGGCTGTAGCAGGCGAAGCATTGAAAACCAACATCACTACGCTGGGTCCATTAGTCCTACCCATGTCCGAGCAGCTCCTGTTTTTCGTAACTTTAGTTGCAAGAAAGGTGTTTAAGATGAAGATAAAACCCTACATTCCAGATTTCAAGTTAGCGTTTCAACATTTCTGTATTCATGCTGGAGGAAGAGCTGTTTTAGATGAACTAGAGAAGAATCTGGATCTTACTGAGTGGCATATGGAGCCATCAAGAATGACACTTTACAGATTTGGAAACACTTCAAGTAGTTCTTTATGGTATGAACTTGCTTATTCTGAAGCCAAAGGAAGAATCAGGAAAGGTGACAGGACATGGCAGATTGCATTCGGTTCAGGATTTAAGTGTAACAGTGCGGTTTGGGGTGCGTTGAAGACGGTTAATCCTGCAAAGGAGAAGAATCCTTGGATGGATGAAATCAATGAATTCCCTGTTCATGTGCCTAAAATGGTATCTATTTCTTCATCAAGCTAGCCAGCTCCATCAAAATTCAACTTAATTCAGCAAGGAGATTGTGCTTCCAATTGGCACTTTGTGTGGATTATGATAGAATGGATGATATGGTTTATTTGTTCTAATACTGATAATCAATCAAACCTCTTTTGTTATGACACACAAAGAGGGTACAGTACAATTATGTAATCTACAGTTATCTAATTAATAAAATTGTTCTAATAGTCTATTATAGCTAAATTGAATGCAATTAATCTCATTCAGTGTCAAGTTGGTTGATTTCAATTAATGTTAATGTTATCTAATGATGCTTAATTAATGGTGGTATTCGATTTGAGACCGAAAATAACATTATGAATTCTATTTTCTATTTATGATATGAAAATTCTCTACCATACATGTATATCAATCAACCAATACATAGTTGACATTGACTATATATGGGTTTATAATACCAAATGACACTGTACTTAGGTCGGTTTCCAAAATGGTCACTGATTTTCAATTTTTTTCTTTTCAGTACCTGAACTTCAATTTTTTTCATTAAGAGGTTTTCTGCCATGTTAACTATATATGTGGCAGAATATTCCTTGAATATTCCCTTCCATTGCCACGTGGACAGTTGCCACGTGGACGGTTGCATACGTGGACGGTTGACACGTGGACGGTTGCATACGTGGACGGTTGCCACGTCAATTGCATTGCCATGTAGGATTACACGTCAGCATGAATGATGACATGGCAACCGTCCATGTTGCAATGCAAGGGAATATTCAAGGAATATTCTGCCATGTATATATTTACGTGGCAGAAAACATGCTGATGAAAAAAAATTGAAGTTCAGGTACTGAAAAGAAAAAAATTAAAAATCAGTGACTATTTTGGAAACCGACCTAAGTACAGTGTCATTTGGTATTATAAACCCA
>CANYBF010157409.1:0-10292 GCA_948192965.1 Dalechampia spathulata | reverse complement strand
ACGGTATGTCATTTATTTCATATGCTATACATATAGTATATCATCCATTTCACATGCCATACATATGGTATGCCATATATTTCATCACGTTATAATCTAACATTTCACATATCATGTCACATGACACAAGCACATTTTACTCCACATGTCATACATATGCCATGTCACGCACCATCTCACATGCCATGCATTTGGTATGTCATACATATAACATGTCATGTATATGCCATGTATTATAGCATCACACATATCATACATATGGTATGCTATACATCATTCACATGTCATGCATAAGGTATGTCATTCTATAATACCATGCCATGCATACGCTATACGCCCAATGCTAAAATGAATCCCAAAACGTTAACGCATAATGCCATACATTATTTGCTATAATATGTGCTTACATATTAGGTTGTCATATCACACATATGATATGTCATTCATACTCACATGACATGCATATGCCATGTTACTTTTATCGCTATATCACATGACATGCATATGCCATGCCATCCAAATGCCATATAGCTTTATATGTCATTTTACGTACAACCTTGCAATGCCGATTCACATAACGCGTTGTGTGTTTACAATTATGCTCGCATGCTTGCCTGCTTAGGATAATTAATCCCAACTAAAATGGTAAAATCTATTTTGGAAACTCATAGAATAGATCTCCACCACTCGAACCCAATCTCTGAAGGGTTTAACTAGCACTCATGCTATAGGTCGGTTGGACCAATCCGGAACCATCCGGTGGTGACTCCCTTGCGACTCTTTCGAGTCTGTATCATTCCCTAAGGGAACCCCTTAGGAAGACTGTGCTTTCGCTCCAAGTGCGATCCCCGGTCCGTGACTTTCACAAGCCTTGCTCTGGGCCCCGGCAGAAACCGGCGCTCACAATATGCTATGTTAAATCTATTTTAACTTATTCTATTTTCAATTATATTTATCTATTTATCTATTTACATATCATAATTTAAAACTAATCATAATTATGACATCACCTTTACAACTTATGACATCATTAATAAAATTACTAATTATACTTTTCTATTATTTATAAATTATTATATACTTTTACTAATATATTATTAATTCATAATTGTTCATTTTCTAATTCATAAAAATCATAATTTAATTCATACGCTTTAATCATGCTTATATCATCATCACTTAATTATGACATCATAATTAATTTTTAATTCAAATTTTCCAAAATTTGTATATATCTAATTCATGTTAAAACAATCATCCTGAGCTAACTTAATTAATCATACTAAGTATTGTCATCATCGAAAACGTCAATTAGTCATCGTTTAAGGGTTGTTTCAATGGTTTTCGTTAAAATTCAAATTTTCAACTTTAGAGCTATAAACTCTAATCTCATCATAGACTTATCATCATAATCATAATTTCACATCATTAACACACCAATAACATATACAATAAGATATTTCATTCAAGTTATGAATGCAAAGTGTATGCTTATTTTAGGATGTGACAATAGTCATATTTATGTAATTTCATATGATAGTATTACATTTATCATAAGTAGTAATTTCATATGCTTTTTGATAAATTAAGCATCTTGAATAAATTACTAGTCATCATGAATATTTAATCATCATTGAATCATATTTGAATAAGTCATAAGTAATTACCCTTATTTATATCATTACACACCCATGCATTCAAGAATAGATGCATATATAAGTCATACATGTAATTCGCCCATCCTTAATGTCCTAGTCATTTTTTCATTCATTAAGTATATTTAAATATCAGTTAACTCCATTTGATAATATAATAAACCATTAACCTTATTCATATCTTAACACCTCTGCATACTCAAGTACGTACACATATTTAATTCATATATAAGCATTCTAGTATGTAGGTCATGTATCTTGATCAATTCAACATGTAAGGAACATTAATCAATCATAACTTAAACATAAGACATTAAGGTCAATTTATGTCTTTAAGTGTATATACATGTGTATAACAATGAATAATGAGGTTTAGGTATGAATAACTTTAAGTTTGGAAGCTTTGAACATGCATTCATTAAGTTACAAAACATACAAGGCATGTTACTATTCATTTAGCAAGGTGCACTATTCATTTGGTATGTTACACTATTCATTTGGTCATTTTCTTTCATGAAATCTTCATGTTTTCACCTTACTTGTCATGCCTTTATATGACCTTATGAGATAAGTTATGAACTATAAAGGACATTCACATTTATTTCATCATCTAGTGCATGAATCAAAGTATTAATCCATGTAAACAAAGTATCAAAGCCTAGCCATTTAAGGTATGTAACTCAAACTTGTGAAAACCAAAAAATGCAAATACCATTTTTGCATGTACTTGGACTAAATGAATTTTTAAGCTATCCTCTTGGCCTTTAATATAAACAAGCTAACTAGATTCATCAAGTTTTCATTCAAGCTATAGCATGAAAATTACTTCTTCTTTTAAGGCCTTCAAAAGTAAAAAAACCTTATGCCTTATATATTATGTCGAAATGTACTATTTTTATTACTATTCATGTACCCTCATGCGTATCGCCCTACTTTTGATAGCCTAAATGAAACTAGAATTAATCATACTTTATACTATTAAAAACTAGACTCAATAAGATTTAATTTGATATATTAAACAAAAATTTTGGATAACATTAAGGCATTCAAAAGTGAATTACGCAAGTTCATCAAGTAAGCACCAAAGCTGCCTACTTTTCTTCTCTTTATCATTTTCATAACTTAATTTCATTTTCCATGCAATCAAACTTTATTTTCTTTATTATAACATATTATTCAATCATTTTTTCATAAAAACTCAAGGATTACACAATTCTACCTCCCAAAATAATGAAACCTGAAATATTCTCAAATTGGACAGTAACTTTGAATTCAAGCTATCATAATGTATAATCATCTTTCCATTAATCATTAAGCATAACAAACCTTCTAAACACCTTTAAACATCATTTAAACATTTAAAGCAATAACCAAAGTGATAAATTCCAAGGGAACAAGTTAGTCATTTACATGAATTTTACATACTAAAACAAAAATTCCATTTGGTTGTAAAACAATAAAAAATTCATAACTTAGCTTTCATATCTTTCATTATTCACTTCAATTCTTCCATTTACATACAATTATCACAAACCCTCCTACAACTTGCCACTTGATTAAAGACATAAGAATGCATAAATAATAAGAAGAAATCATAGATAAGGCACATAGAACACCAAAACAACATGAAAATTGAAACCTATGCATGATTTTACCTTGGAAGAGTATTTTGTTTTAAGTTAGAATGAAAAGGGAAGAAGAAGAGAAGAGGCCAAAAGTTGATGGTGTTAGGATGAAGAAATTGAGTTATGCACCTCCTTAATATAATATAAAATCAATTTTTGACTTATGTTAAATAAGAGCCAATCATATTTTAACATTTATCAAGCTTAAATTACTTCCTTAACCAATTTGCTTCCTTCTTCTTATATACTCATTTTGACATCATAATTAGGTCATGCTTGCATAGGAATACACTTACTATTCATCATGTTAAAATGGACAAAAATCATACATGTAATGTTTTCCAATTATAACCTTAACTTTCCATAAAATGACATTTATGTCCTTAATTACTACTTACAATAAATTCTAACTTCATTTGAACTTTCATTTACATATTTTAACATATACTTTCTCATATAATAACATGTCTAACATGCCATACATAAATGACATAACCATCATAACATACATGTCATACATAACATAACATTGCCATATACATACATAAATTTTAGTTTCCATATTTACCCTTCACCTTTTTATGAAATGACATTTATGTCCTTAATTAGTACTTAACTTCTAACTAATTATTATTTCATTTAAATATTTTAACATATACTTTCTCATATAATAACATGTCTAATATGCCAAAACATCACACATCACATATAAATTCCATCATTAAGCTTCATGAAAAACATTAAAGTCGAACTCATATCCATAATGCATCTTATGCACATTTTCATCACTTTAACCATCTTTTCACTTTCTTTTCATTCTTTCTTTATAAATTTCATGTCATATGGAATTGCTTTACCTCTATATCATTTCATAACATTTTCTTATTCTCAATCATTCACGTATCACTCCTTTTGCATTCTCATAGCATAAACATGTTATATACATTTTTCTTATGGTTACAACATTTCTATATATATTCTCTTTTCCTTTTTCACCTTTTAACTAAATAAATAATATATGTGTCACGTCCGCATGCACACAACTTAAACATTTCATATTGCATTTTATAATCTTTGATTTATTTATTGTTTGAGTCAGTCACTATAGTCATGTTAAAATGCTTGATTAAAAAAAATTTTTTGTTTGATATGGTAATTATTAATTAGGTAAGTTGATACATATAATTGCAATTTGAAGTTGATGAACTTCTATGCTAAATGTGTTGTTGGTAACTAGGAGATTATTTGACAAATATGGCATATTATAATTTATAGGATCATTACATTTATTCTACCACATTGGTGTGTTGGCTAATTTGGAAGTGTTATTTATAATTAAAATAATTAATGATGAATTCGGTATCTTGTTATAATTAGATGCATTACATTTAGTTAATTATGTAGGTACTAAATAGGTTATTTAATTGTTTTAATTAGTTGAATAATAATATTAATTATAACATTATAATTATGAGTTATTATTATTACTATATAATGATTTTCTAGCTATAGATAATTATATTTATATAAATATATGTTTAATATAATTTGTTACTTTATGTTTATGGATATAGGTTATTAGCATTTATAGATTATATTATTTTAAAGGAAATTGGCAAGTGGATATATGAGTTTAATTATATAATATTTCAATTTTAGTTATATATGGGATGCCTTGGTTTTAATGTTAATTAAATGATTATTTTGAGGGAGTGAGGGGACGTTTTCCATGCAACCGAAGGTGGGAGTCTTTGTTGTGTATTCGATGGGCATTTTCTTTTCACTGGGGGCCTTCACAGTTTTCTTCTTCAGTTACTTCTCTTCTTTTCGTTCTGAGGGAAAAATTTCTGTCTTGAGTCATTGGAGAGATCCTATATCATTTTTTTGAAATGGATGGTAAATCTGGCTTGTGTTTTGTTCTTCGGTTATCCCTTTTCTTTTTGCCCATTGAGAGAAGAATGCTGCCTTATGTTTTGAAGAAAGTTTATGCCATTTTTATTGGGGTCGAGTGGTGATTTCTTGGGTTGTTGCATGGGGTTATGGTTTACGTAGGAAAGGGGCTGCTTTATCTTCGCATGTGCTCTTATGGGTCCATTATTTTCTTGCTGCTATTGTGAACTATTGCTGCTTGTCTTGGTTGCTATTTCGTTGGTTTAATGAAGGATCAAGGTGCTATCTGTCCATTCTCTTATCGTAAGGTAGGCTTATATATATTGGTGTTCTGTTAAACATAGCTTGCATGTAATCTAGGTTCTTCCTCTTTCTTTGTTAGTTGCATGTTTCTTATTTTGGTGGTGGCTTTGGTTATTGCGGCAGGGAAGTTGCTTGGAGATGTTTTTGAATGAATTAGTGGGAGTTATTGTTAGATGTCTTTAGACATTACTTTGGCAGGGGTTCGGTTAGAGTATGGACATGTCTTTGAGAGGAGCATAAATTGTAATGGTTAGTTTAGGGGATTTATGTACAGGGGGGTGATTGGGGAACTTCTTGCCGATTCTGTTTTCCTTTAATCTTTATTGTTGTTTCATTCCTTCTTTTCTTTTCTTGATGAGTTGTTGAGACCTAAATTTTCTGCCATTTTCATGTGTATTGATTTTAATGAAAAGAAGATTTGTTGAGAGATATAATGTTTATGGTGTGGTCATGCTTAGATGGATACAAGGTGCTATGGTGATTGTCGATGGTCATTTTAAATTATAGGGATCATGTGCATTTGAGGCAGAGTTATTACTGGTTGTATGTAGATAGAGGATAGAGTTATAACTGTAAAAAGGGGAGTATATTAACTATGTTTTGTATGGATTTGGTGGTTCATGTTGCGGTTGAAGGGGTTTATGGGATGCTTTGTTATTTGCATTATTACAAGGCGGTTTTGGGTATTGAGATGCAAGTCTAGCTAGTTTTGTATGCTTGTCTTGTATTTTTGTTGTGACTAAACAAACGCAGGGATTTAAGTGAGGAGTAGTAGCCCTTTTTAGCATCAATTCGATTATATGTTAATTAACTTAGGAAGCGATGTATGTTAATTAACTTATTACTGATGTTGCCTTGCTATGAATTGACAAATGAACCAATTTGTTGCAATTGTGTCCATTATTTAGGGTAGGAACTTTATGATTTTAATATTATATATTCACTACTCCTATTTTAAAATACAGCTATGTTTACTTTAAGAAAAATAATATGGTTTGGTATTTTATATTCATTAATTTCTTGTTATATTAAGTAATTTCTTACATGATTTATATAGAAGCTTATACTAAAACTTTTCATGTGCATCGTTAACAACGTGTAATATTAATTAAGCATATATAGTGAAATATTCCTATTGTTATTTAATTAGTAATTTAAGATTATCTATTACTACTCTTTTAAAACTACAGTCAATAAATGTTTTATTGAACCATAAAATTTTTTTTATTTAATATAAGTTTGTAAATTACTGATTGTATGAAGTTAGTAGATCTATAATTTAATTAATTAATAAGCAAAATTATATTATCATAGATTATGATAAGAGATGTTTTTTTAGAAATAAATATTACATATTTATTATTCCCAATTAAATTTTTTATTGATGGTAATATAATACCTTCTTGTATGTGCTGTTTTTAAGTAGGAATTTAGAGAAATAATTGTTATGATGCATATACTATTATTACCTGGCATGATTATACGATTAGTAAATGATTGAATTCTCTTGGAATATTACTAAGTTTATATATATATATATATATATATATATAATTACAAGATCTATTGAGGAGCCTATTCACGTATCCCCTAGATGCGTAGATAAGGGAAAAGCCATTGAAGGTCAGTGCTAACAATACTCGGCTTAAAATAATTAAGTCTGAGATAATATCACATACGCACTGCATGTTATGTATGTATGCTCTAGAAATTATGAGAAAAAATATGATATGCACTCTGACATTTCAATGCATCATATCATAAAAATCATATTCATTCTTACATAATTCATCGGTATTTCATAACATCACTACATGGTGCCATAAAGACAAAAAAGTGAGGTTGTTTGTATACACTGAGATAAACTCGTGTATTAAGATATATGTATATAAGGAAGCTGAGTACAGTCGCTTCTCATACGCTGAGTTCAGTCGCGTATGTTGATTATTATTACTGAATTTTGAGTACAGTCGCATTCTAGAAAATTTTGTGATTAGAAACATGATTGATGAACCGTGATGAAACAATTAGCTAGATTGTTTGAGGGAGAGTACAAAACATTGCATTCTCATAATTTCATTTCATAATTGCATGCACTCATTTTAAACTGAAATATGATATTATAGTTATATAAATATGTGAGTTGTTCATGATGCTATTAATGAAAAGATAGAAGTGAATCCAGGTACTATGAAGTGATGAGTTGAGGACTCTGGGCCTATGTACTGGCGAATATGATTATACGGGAATTTGAATTGTACGCTGCATTAAAATAAATATTATTATTGACATTTGATTACTTGTTTTTACCATAATAATATTTGCTATTTTATTACTTTGAGATTCTTTACACTTCAATAGTATTATTGTTGCATTCATATTAATTAGCGCCACTGAATTTTACTCAGTGTTTATTATTTGATGAAAGCAGGTTTGAGCACTTCTGAGGTTAGACGCGGGTAGCGGAGTTTGTTGGCAGTGTAGCTCATAACTTTTGTAGACCTCGTGAGTGTAGCCTAGGACATATTAAGTGGACTCCTTTGGGCATTGTGTATGCAGTCTATGCCTCTTCTCAATTTTAGCAGTAATACCATTTTGTGTTGTATTGGTTATTACTTTTTAGTACCACTGGGATAACTGTAGTTATATATATATAAATGTTTACCACTACATGTTATGATTGACTTAGTGTTGCCTCTTCTTTCCTTGGTATCTCTATGCATGATATTTTCAGAGATTTATATAGTTATGCTTTGTATGCTTTGAGTTGATGATTGTTGTCTTGTGATTTTTCCCTTGTGATGAAATTCAGGGGCTTTAGTGAGGAGTTTCAAGGTTTCATTACGGGACATGTCTCGACTAGGAGGTGTGACAATATGTATATACATAATAATTCACATTAGCACCTTAAGAACATTTAATTCACTAATAATCGCCTTTAAGTCCATTTTCATTTTATGCATAAATCATATTCTTACCTTACCTTTATACATACATTCATAACTTTAAACATTTTATATACTTCATATATTCTCTTACCATGAAATACATGCATCTATATATATACTATGACATTTAACATAATTAATCTATTCTTGCACATCATTATAACATGATCATAAAATACATATGCATGCATGAATTTAAGGTGCATACTAGGGTGTGATAGAAAACATAAAAGAAGGAGTCATTCATAAAGCACATAGAACTCAAAGGAATCATAAAAATTGAATTTCCATGTGATCTCACCTTGGATTTCTATTTTTATTTATGTTAGAATATAGGAGAAAGGGAGGAAGAAGAAGCTAGACGTGTTATGATGAAAGAAGGAATGAAAACTAACTTTCTTCCTCTATAAATAATGTAAGACTCAATTTTTGACTTATCTTAAGAAAGGTCCAATAATATAATCACATTTGGCAAATCCATATTACTTACTTACACCATTTTATTTGCTCTCCTTCATAACCATTATTACATCATTTTTACATCATACTTATATAAGGAATGCACTTACCACTCATCATAATAACATGGACATAAGTCATACATAATATAATTTTCAATTATAACCTTAACTTTCCATGAAATACCGTTTGTATACTAGTTTACAATTTAACATACCATTGCTTCTAACTTTACTTTAACTTATATTTGCCGAATTTAAACAATACTTTATAACATAATTATCATACCTATACCCTCAGTGTAACATGCTCCTGTAGAATAACTAATAACTTCTAAAGCATGGAAATCATCGATTATCCTACAAGGGATGCTTGAAAAATTTTTGCAGCATAACATCTATTACATTACCATTATATGAGTACTTGAATTCCATTGCTATCTGTAAACATCGGTATAAATATTGCATAATAATATGAACACATCACATACATACATCATTCATTGTATGTTGTCTATCAGGAACATAACATTATATAATTGTTAGTGTATGCTCTAGAGCATCATGTTTCATTGTAATTTAATATTGAACCATTTATCAGTAAAGGCATTATTCATTATTTAGTTTGCTTGAAGGGTTATTAACTAAATAATGAATTCTAAGATATTGGAACAGTACAAAGGAATTCATAAAGAGTTTATAAAATGAGATTTTTATTGTATGCAAATGTTCAATATCTAAATTATCCTTGATCAATGTATTAATACGAATAGATATTATTAATGTGGTTAAGATTAACACATGTTATACTACCTTTTGGGATGATTCTCATTCATCATGATAAGAGTTTTCTAAAGTGAACATGTTGATAAGTAGCAGAGGACTGAATCATCGGAGGCCTTGCTATTAGTAGTGCAAGTATCCTTAAGACTTGAGATAACAAGGTTATCTTAATTATGGATCACTATGTTTTGACTCCTATGTTTTATTCCTCCATAAGAGGCATTCATAACTTAAAGTTTGTATATAGTGTGAAGTAGTTGAAGGTATTTGTTTATCAATAAAAGATTCATCACCCCATATTAAAATGTAGGGGTTTTATCTAATTGATTCATGTAATATTCTTTATTCAGGAATCTCTAGCTAGAGTAGAATGCCTAGTGATGAATGAGTTTCATAAGGGCATTTTGGAAATAAAGATTATGGTACATTAAACATCAAATTTAGGGCATGGTCTAACACACTTGATTATGCATTAAGTTGACATTAATACATACTCAAACCTAAAAGAGATAGTGATGGTGAAAAGAGTTTATTGCAGCGGTGTCTGATATGGAAGGGTTGAAGTCAAACCAATGGTTGACCTCCTAATATTTGGGTAATCATGATGTATAACTAGATACCGCTCATGAT
>CANYBF010157275.1:0-22233 GCA_948192965.1 Dalechampia spathulata | reverse complement strand
ATGATTTATTGGTTCCGAGAAGGAACGTATGTATGGCTCTTGGTTTCGGAAAGGGATGAGCCTTATGATTATGGAATGATTAGCTTGTTCATAGCTTGTTCATGCATTATGAATGATTGCATAGCATATCATGTGAGGGGGTGAAATAAAGATGGCGATATGAAAGGTATGAGAAGTACCGATTGATATGAAAGGAGTACTGCCCTACAGGTGCAAGAAGTGCCGATATTGATCAATATGGTGAAGGGGTGAGATGCCCTACAGGTGCGAGAAGTGCATGTATTGATCAATATAGTGAAGGGGTAAGCGATACTTTGAAAAGAGTGTGAGAGGCACCAAACCGAGGGCGAGTGCATAGTATTTTTGAGCTTTTAGAATCGTGTGATTAGCTGTGTGCCGTATGCTTGGCCGTATATTGTATGCATTGGATGTGTATATGTGTTATATGCTTTGTGTTTCTAACACCACTGAGATTTATTCTCAGCATTTATCATTTGATGAACGTAGGTCCGAGTTCAGAGGGAGAGCACCGGGACTAGAGGTACAACAACTGGTCGTGTTGTGGACTTCTGGACAGACTCCTGCAGCTTTGTATATTTGTGCATATTAGGATTTGGCAGTATACTAAATGTATTGTATAAGAATCCATGTATATTTATATCCAGGGGTTGTTTTGTATTATTTTTATTATCTTTCTGTTATCGGATTCTTATATGAGCATTAGCGGTTAAAATCCCTTGTAGTATAATTATTGTTTTCCTGAGACGGGAAAGTGATGGTTATGCTACGGGATCATATCGTCATCCCTCGTGTCATGGGTCGGGGTGTGACACTGGCAATATCAAAAGTGGTCACACTACCATTATTGGGGGTTATCTGACTATCACAAGGATCTTCGGTAGAGCATGGAGAACTTTTAATAAAAAGAGTAAACGGGTTTGATCCAAATGCCTATAAATTACTAGCTAAAGTTGGTACGGGTGAGAAGGCTATGGCCTTACTAATAAAGGAACCAGAACCTGGGCAAAAAGAGGATTTATCAATGGAATTTGTAAAGTTTGGAAGGTAAGGGAAGCAACTCTAAAGACTTCAAGAGAAGGTTTGGGGTACAATGCATCCAATCCTTTACGATTAAAAATCCATAAAGGAACCTCACAATACATCTTAGCAGGAGATGAGCATAAATAGCTAGAAGTTCAAAGAATGTCAGTTTTTGATTGAATAAGAACTACTTCAAATTGAGTTTCAGTTTTTGATCATCTTGGGGCTCATGATAATTTCATGCCTAATAAAAGTTCAGTTCATGATAAGCTTGGAGTTTCAAAAAATAAAGGGAAGATGAAAGTTAAGAAGAATTCACTTTTGTAAGTGGACTAAAAGGAGGTTAAGAGCAAATTTCCTTCTCGTATGAAGCATCAAAGTCAATGGATGGTCAAGGTTGATGAAATGTTAATAACTAAACAACAAATAACTATGATCACATGCTCAACATCTGATCAATATTATGAAGATGATGAAATAACCACTTCTTTACACCGGAGTGTAACTTAAATTGATAAAGAAGATTCAATGATTGAGGAAAGTGAAGAAGAAGCTCTACCAGCTTTTGAAGAGGGCAACAAGACCACAGTTGATGAATTAAAGAACGTTGACTTAGCATTCGATGATACTCCCCATCCAACTCTCTTGAGTGAAAGTCTAGCTTAAAAAGAGACTGAGGACTATAAAAACCTTACCTTGGAGTTTCGTGATGTCTTTACATGGTCTTATGAGAAAATGCCTAGACTTGATCCCAAAGTTACAGTTCATCACCTGTCAATCAAAAAGGGGTAAAGGTGATCAAACAAGATCAAACAAGTTCAAAGGAAGTTTTGACCAGAATTGCTTCCATAAATTGAGGCTGAAGTTAATAAATTGATTGATGTTGGCTTCATTGAAGAAGTTAAATACCCTACTTGGATTTTGAATATTGTTCGAGTAAGAAAGAAGAATGGACAACTTTGAATCTGAGTACATTTTCGTGACCTTAATAATGCTTGCCTAAAGGATGATTTTTCATTACCTCTAATTGAGATCATGATTGACTTTACAAAGGGTTATGAAAGGTCATCATACCTTGACAGATCATTCAAGTATAATCAGATTCCTATGACGGTAGAAGATGCTAAAGTTACAACTTTTTGAACTCCAAAGGGGATCTATTGCTACAAAGTCATGCCTTTTGGATAGAAACATGTAAGTGCAACATACTAATGGGATATGCAAAAGATCTTCGATGACATGCTTCATAAAAATATTGAATGTTATGTGGATGATTTGGTGGTAAAATGAAGGAAAGCTACTGATCATTTGCAAGACTTGAGATAGGTATTTGAGCGTCTTTGAAAATATAATTTGAAGATGAATCTTTTGAAATGTGCCTTTGGGGTATTTGCTAAAAAGTTTCTTGGTTTTTTTATGAAACATTGAGGGATCGAGATTGATCAGTTTAAAATTGATGTCATTCTTAAAATGCTAGAACCAAGAAATATTCATGATTTGAAGAGCCTCTAAGGGAAATTGACTTATATTATTTATTTTTCTTATTGTATGTATTTTGTTTTTTGGTGAAACTTATACTTCATGTGAATTTTACGAGAGATCATATGTTTTGTTATTCTTTTTTCTCATTGTGATTCTACGATTTTCATAAAATATTCAATAAACCTTTTGGAAACATATAATAAACTAATAGGATATGTCTATTGTTTATTAACATAATATAAATTTTTATTAATATTCTTTTTAAAAGCATCATTGTTTTGCTATTAATTATAAATTTATTTATTCATATAAAGCGTAGTTTTTATTTATATCTATTTTACATTCTTCAAACATTATTTATATTTTGATTATATTAAAAATATTGTAAAATCTTCATGCTTTTTAAGATACTATTTTCAAATTTGATCTGTTGCTTGTATTTTCAATTGATATGTAAATTAATATATATGAATACTTTATGAAATTAATTTTTTATCTTCAATTCAAATATTAATTCATGTAACACTGTAAAGTTAATAGTGTAAGAACTTCGATCGATAATTAAGACTATATGTAAATTACGGGTAATTTCTCTTTTTGATGAGAAAAAATTTCAGAATTCCTTATTTAGTGTGAATGGAAAATAAATTCTTAATTTGATGTATTTTTTGGGTTGGCTATCACTTTAACTGGTGACCAAATGACGTGGTGTAAACCTAAGTGACGTGACAATATATATGGACATGGCCGTTGATTTTACCAATGGCCAGGTGATGGGTTGTAACTTTACAATAATTAATAATAATAAAAAATAATAATCAATAATATCAATAATAATAATAATAATAATAATAATAATAATAATAATAATAATTAATACAAAACTACTTCTAATAATAATAATAATAATATTATTATTATTAATATAAATAATACTAATATAATATAATCTTGAATATTACATTATTATTAATATTAAAATTAATAATCATCTATTTTATAACTATTAAAATATAAAAATATAAATTATTATTATTTATAATCTCAATTTCATAAATTATTATTAATAATTACATGTAATTATTTTTTCATCATTATAATATAATTATTTCATTTTATTTGTACGATAATTAATAATATTGATATGAGTAGTATTTCTTTAATTGTATTAATAATAAAATGAAATAATATTATTAATTTTATTAATAATATTATTAATTTATTAATAATATTATCAAATAAAATGAAATAACTATATTATAATGATGAAAAAATGATTACATGTAATTATTACTAATAATTTATGAAATTAAGATTATAAATAATAATAATTTCTATTTTTATATTTTAATGATTATAAAATAGATTATTAATAATCATTATAATATAAAAATAGAAATTATTATTATTATTAATACTTGAAATCCTAGATGAAATAACAACACAAGATACACGAGATTTATAGTGGTTTGACACTTCAACTTGCTTACGTCCACTTCTTCTAAGATTCAACTTAGGGTTTCATTAAACTTCTTTCATAAATACAATAATGAATTCTTCTCATAAGAATTCAACCCTAGTATTTTCAAGCCTAACACTCAAATCTTTACAACAATAATCAAACTCATAATACTCAAACTCAATTACAATAATAATGCCTAAGCATTAACTCTCACCAACCCAAACAATAATTGAAACAAAGATAGGGCTGTAAAAGAATAAGAAATAGAGAGATAGAATCAATTGTAAGAATGATTTAGTTTTTAACAAGCTTACTTGCAGAAGTATTTTCTTAGCTTTAAATGTGTTCTACACTCAAAATAGATCTATTACAAAGTAATAATTACCAAATAGATCCATTAGAACACTTAGATTTAAAAGTCAGAGTTTTTACAAAAAGACATGTACGATCGTATATGATCCTGTACGCCCATACCACTCTATAAACTTTAATACAAATTTGGGCAGTAGATATGGTACGACCGTACCACCCATGTGGTACGCTCGCATGAAAGCTATTGTCAAATTTATCATGTGGTACGACCAACCCATGCGGTCGTATGAGCCAATACTCAAAATATGGTACGCCTATACCCAGACCGATATGCCCGTACCCAACCTAAAATCAAAACATCAAGTGGTATGGCCAACCATTGGCGGTACAATGCAAAATACTACAGTGGTACGCCCATACATGATTATGTACGCTCGTATCAAACACATATTCATAATTTTTAACTTGAATTAACTTAAATTGATTTGTTTAAACATTAAAAGCTAAAAAGGCAAGTCTAACAATATCCCCCTTTTTGATGTTGACAATTAATTTAAGTTTAATTTTGAAAAAAATTAATTAATGAAATTTGTGAATTGTAATTCTCCCCCTTTGTTTTAGAATTCATGTAATTAATCATAATTAATTTGAAATACACAAAGAGAAAATCAAACACATGGCAAATGAGAAAATCAAATATCATAAATATATCAAATAAATCAACATAATCAAAGTCAATAAAAAATTAACTATCCTAAGTCAAACTACTCATCACCCTATCTATACACATCTCCCCCTTTGGCAATAATAAAAAGCAATCAAGGAGGAGGAGGGATAAATGGATTAAGTAATGATTGGAGTAACTATAAAGTAGTAGTGGTAGAAGCAGTAGTGGTAGAATCACCCTCGGTCTGTCTTTAATGCTTATGGCTCAAAGCCGCTTGATATCAGGTATCATCGTATGGAGAGCTGGTATAAGCACGTGATGTAGAAGGAGTGTTATCCTCTGAATACTCAATATCAGAAGGGATAGGTACATGCATGTACTAACAAATCTCTACAGCCTTAGCACCATAAAGTGCCACAGTGTTGTTGGGTAATCCCAATACTAGAAGGTGCTCTAAACATCTCTTAATGTACTCTATATGTATGGAGTAGATGTTTAGGCAATTTCCCTTATAGATCATCAAGTGCTCGATGAAGGACATGTCTAGATTTAGACCAAGGGATCCAAGAGCAGGAGCAGGAGAAGGAAGGCCTTGCATATGACAACAAATATAAAGAATGTGAGGACCGAAGAGAATAGCCTTGCCTGGCTGTTTCTAGACACCGATTTCAAGAAATTATTTTTGAAGCCAGTGACCTGTGTATATTTTAGATCCAGTGACCATAGAATGAAGGAAGATTAAGTCAGGATTAGTCACTATATCATTCAACTTTGATCGACTGAAAAGAAGATAGGTGATTAGGCGACGACATTATAAAATAGAAGTAGATTTAAAACAGGAGGCTTTAAGCCTCAAGGGACAGAAAGAAGTATCAAGTGCAATATCCTTCTAGAACACAAAGTGATCAAAAATAGCAGATTTGACATTTTTAATGCCCTTAGAATGAAAATAAAAAATAGAATCAAACTGGGTTTTAGTAAGCGTTTACGGATGCCTGAACATCTTAAATGTACAGGTATGAGAAGTATCAAGTTTAAAAGTCTATAAAAACTTAAATGATAGACTGTCAATGCTCTTGTTATCTAGAAAAACAAAATTGAACCGACCAACATTAGCTAGCAAATGTCTAATGTCAGCTTCTAATCCAATAGTTCTAAGATTTATGATTCATGTAAAACAAGATAAAGAAAAATGTTTTTGGTTTAAGTTTGATCCTTGGTTTAGACGCATTTGCCTTTGTCTCAAGGGCAAGATAAAGAACCACCACGACCATCATGAGAAGTCATTTTTCAAAAATTTTGGGCAGAGTTTCATTTGAAATTGAAAAAATCCAAAAAATTTAAAACATAATAAAACAATAAATTTTCACAACATAATTCAAAAAAATAGTAATAAACAATAAATGATAATCAAAATTAGTAAAAACAAACAAGAAAGTTACCAAAAATTGTAAAACTCAAGCGATTTTGAAAGAAAATCGATGATCGGTGGGAATTAGGTGAAAATCGAATGGAAAATTTGATTTTTGGAAGTGATTGGACTAAAAACTCAAAGGGAACATGTATAATAAAAGATTTTGAGTGAGTTTTGGTAGTTTTTATGGGATTTTTGATCAAAAATTGAGAGAAATCAGTCAAAAAGGGAGAAAAATGTTCGACAACGGTAGGGAAAGAAACCAAAAAAGTGAGAAATTAGGGTTAAAATTGGGTTCTTGAGTCATGTATGGTACGACCGTACCAGTGCTATGAAATTCAAAAATTTTGAAGAAAACACCTATGTACGGGCATACATGATTGTGTACGGCCAACTGAATCCATTGCCTTGAAGCGTACAAGTGTACTAATTGGAGTGTACGACCATACAGATTCTATTGCCACATTTCAAGTTTTTGAAAGAATAGTCATATGGGCATATAGGATCGTGTATGGTCGTACAGAAGCTATTAGAATTTTTGGTCTTTTGAGCATACAGGCGTACTCTTGAAGACCTACGACCATGTAGATACTATTGCTAAAATATGGAATTTGGTTTAAAGTATCCATACGGGAGTACCGAATAACATACGATCGTATGAGTGTTGAAAGTTGGATTTTTGAAGAGAATTTTGAGAAGTTTCCTTGGTTTTTAAGATTCAGAAAAGGACTAAAACACATTCTTACTTCAAAAATGATCCATATATCATCCTTAACTTATGCTTAATAAAGTTCAAACATTCTTCACATAGGGTTTTGTGAAAATATCCATAAGTTAGTGAATTGTATCAATAAATTCTAATACAACCTTTCCTTTTTACACATTATCACATAAAAAATGATGTCTAATGTCAATATGTTTGATTCTAGAATGCTGTATAGGATTCTTAGATAAGTTGATAGCACTAGTATTATCATATTTGATGGATGTACATGAGACACACACATAGTAATCTTGTACATGAGACACATACATTATAATCTCATAATTGTTTTTGAATCCAAAGCACTTAAGCATAACACCAACCAGCAGATATATATTCAACTTTAGTAGTAGATAGAGACATAGAATTTTGCTTCTTGCTAAACCAAGAAACCAAACAATTTCCTAGAAAATGATATGTTCCAGAAGTACTTTTCTTATCTAACATATTTCCAGCAAAATCAGCATTGGAAAAGGCAATCAAGTCAAATGAAGCATTTTTAGGATACCACAAGCTATAATTCAAAGTACCAATCAAGTATTTGAAACTGTGTTCTACTGTACTCAAGTGAGATTCCTTAGGTGATGCTTGAAAACAATCACAAACACACACAATAAACATAATATCTGGCCTAAAAGTAATTAGATAGAGAATATTACCTATCATACCTCTATACTTCTTTTGATATACTTGTTTGCCACATTCATCCAAGGAAAGTTTTATGGTTGTAGTCATGGGCATTTTGCTTGCTTTAGCATCATCCATTCTGAATTTCTTTAACATTTCTTAAGTGTACTTGTATTGGTTGATGAAGATTTCATCATCACATTGTTTAACTTGGGGTTCTAAGAAATACTTTAACTCTCCCATTATGCTTATTTCAAACTCCCCGTGCATACACTTAGAAAATTCTTTGCACAAACCTTCATTAGTAGTACCAAATATAATTTCATTAACATAAATTTGCACAAGTTACTAATCTAGCATTGTTTCTCATTATAGAACCATCCTCATTTAACTTATTCCTAAATACCCACTTGGTAAACAATTACAGAAGCATTCCTAAGTTTAGGTACCAAGGTCCATACTTTGTTCCTTTCAAATTAGTTAAGTTCTTCTTGTATAACAATGACCCAATTTTCATCATTTAAAGCCTCATTTATATTATTTAGCTCAATTGAGATATAAAGGTAAAATTATTATGAATATCCTTAAAATGAGAATGAGTAGTTACCTTTTTTAATGTTTCACCTATAATTTATTCCTTGGAGTGCCCTTTTGGAAAATGCCAATCTTTTGGAAGATTGTATGAAATGTGAGTAGTGGCTAGGTGAGGAGCAAGCTCATTATATTCTCCTTTTTTAACATCTTTTAGGATCACTTCTTGGTGTTAGTTCTCATGATCCTTTCCTTGTTCCATTAAGGTACCTATATCATTATCAACAGGATCCTTTCTTGGACCAAGGGGATTAGTTTCATAAAAAACAATATGTATAGATTCTTCAACAGTCAAAGTCCTTTTATTAAACACCCTATATGATTTACTAGATGTTGCATATCCAAGAAAAAGACCTTCATCCTTTTTATGATTAAATTTTCCAAGGTTATCCTTGGTATTCAAAATGTAGCACTTACATCCAAATACTCTAAGATATGAAATTCTTGATTTATACCATTCCATAGCTCATAAGAGGTTTTATTCAAAATGGGTCTTAAATGAACTCTATTTGATATGTAACAAGCAGTATTAACCGCTTTAGCCTAAAAGTATGATGGTAATTAATATTCATTAAGCATAATATGTGCCATATCACAAAGAGTTCTATTTTTCCTTTCCACTACTCTATTTTGTTGAGGAGTTTTAGGAGATGAAAAATTATGATTTATACCATGCATATCATAAAACAATTTAAAATTCTCATTTTAAAATTCCTTTCCATGGTCACTTCTAATAGATGAAATGTAAAATCCCTTTTCATTTTACATTCGTTTGGTTAATGTTTGAAAAGTACCAAAAACATCATCTTTATGAACTAGAAATGAAACCCAAGCAAATCTAGAGTAATTATCTACTATGACAAGTGCATAATGCATACCTCCCAAACTAGCAATCCTAGTTGGTCCAAATAAGTCCATATGAAGTAGTTGAAGGGGTTTAATTATTGTTACCTTATTCTTTACCTTAAAGGAGGATTTTACTTATTTGCCCATTTGACAAGCTTCATATACTTTATCTTTGAGAAATTTGATTTTAGGAAGTCCAACCATATGTTTATTCTTCCCAAGGTGTCCAATGTTCTTAAAACTTACATGTCCAAGCCTTCTATGCCATAGCCATGAATCCTCACTTATTGAGATAAGACATTTAACATTTTTATTAGAGAAGGAGTCTAAATCAATAATATAAACATTTTCAATTCTTTCCTCTTAAAATATTAACTTATCATCAAACATTCTATATATAAGTCAATCTTTTGAATCAAAAATAACTTTATAACCATTATCATAAAGTTGATTAATCCTTAAGAGGTTGTGCTTCAATCCTTCAACTAATAAATTGAGAAAATAGATTCCTTACCAACCTTACCAATGCCAATTACCTTATCTTTTGCATTATCTCCAAATGTGACATTTCCATCATTCCAATTCTCTAAATGAGAGAATAGGTTTGCATTCCCGATCATGTGTCTTGACATCCACTATCAAGGTACCATTCGTTCACATTTACCTTTGATCTCAAGCATACCTAACAAGCAAATACAATTATTTTATTTTAGGTACCCAAATGTATTTAGGTCCTTAAGGGTTAGAAGCATAAATATCATTATAACTACAATGAATTTTTCTAATATAACATCTATTTATTGTATGTCCCCTTTTATTACAATAATGACAAAAGACATTTTTGAATTTTGAATAATGATATGCATTTTTCTTTTTGAATGCATGATCATAACCTTTTTTTGCATGAACATGGATATTTTTGAGTTTTATCATATTTCCTATTAGTTCTAATTTGAACACCCTTGTTTTCATGTTTATTATCCTTCGTAGTAAAGGTTGATGCTTTAAAAAATGTGGTTTTTTAAGATGTATGAGAAGAATTTTGATTAAGACCAATTCCTTCTCTATCTCCTTTAAGTTTTTGATATTTCAAAATTGAATCAATTTTAACACCTCTCATTTCAAACTTTGAAACATTTTCTTTTAATAAATCTCTTTTTTTCAAAATTTTTTTATTTTCATTTTTTAAAAATTTATTATCCTTTTTCCAAAATCTCAACTTTAGTTTTGCATGAGGCAAGTTCATATTGCAAATCATTATTCTCTTTTGAAACACATGTAAACTTATTCTTAAGAGTTTTACTTCCTTTTGCTAATTGCTCATATTTTTCTAAGAGAGCTTCTAATGCATTTTCCTCATTATCATATATATCATCACTATAATAAGATTGAGAAGAAGTAGTTACCTCATCTTTGTCGTTATCATCCATGAATGCCACGAAGCAAAGATTTATTGTGCCTTCATCACTGATGCACTATCATGGGTTTCACTATCATCATCCCAAATTGCTTTTAATGCCTTATTTTTAAAAGGCTTGAATGGTTTGTTGAGTCTAGGACATTCGTTTATATATACCCTGGCTTGTTGCACTTGTAACAAATAGCTGGACCTCTTTTGAATGTGTCTCTTTATTTTGGTCCTTCCTTACTTCGATTGGCTTTCTAAAATCCTTCTTATATCTTTTCTTTCTCATGAGAAGATTCTTCACTCTTTTGGAAAGGCGAGCAACTACATCATTAATATCACCTTCACTTATGGATTCCACATCTTATTCTTTAGAAGCTTTTAATGCTATTCCTCTCCTTTTATCTTCCTCAACTCCTTATTTGAGAGTAATCTTATATGTAAGGAGTTTTCTGAGAAGTACATCGGTTGACAGAAATGATAAATCATTTGCTTCTTCAATAGAGGTGACTCCAGCTTCCCAATCCTTCTTTGGCAATACCTTTAGGATTTTGTTGTTGATGTCTTCCTTGTGATATATTTTTCCTAACTTAATCAGTTTATTTACAATGACTATGAGTCAATTGTACATTTTAGATATCGATTCATTTGCCTTCATTATGAACAGCTCATATTAATGAGTTAGAAGCTGTACTTTCTTGGTTCTCACTTGGTTGGTTCCTCCATGGTGTATCTTCAAGGCATCCCAGATTTGCTTAGCTGTCATACAATGTGAAACACGACTATATTATTCATGATTAGTAGCATAATATAGCATGTTCATTGACTTCTTATTTTTGACATTAGCTTTGAATTTTTCTCATGTCCAAGTGGCTTTGAGCTTGAGGGTTGTGACACCTTCATTTGTAATGGTTGGAGGAGAATAATCATTTTCAATCAAATCGAAATAAATATACTCCATCACTCTCTAAGAAGACTTCCATCTTATGCTTCTAATATGAGTAATTCGTTCCATCAAAGAAGGGTTATCTTGTGTAAGATTAACTTTCAATACCTTGAGTTGCCATTGATCTTTAGCTTTAGAAGGTTAATTGTAGCAATAAATGAGCACCACGCTCTGATACTAAATGAAATCCTAGATAAAATAGCAATACAAGGCACACGAGATTTATAGTGGTTCAGCACTTCAACTTACCTACGTCCACTTCTCCTAAGATTCAACTTAGGGTTCTACTAAACTTCTTTCATAAATACAATAATGAATTCTTCTCACAAGAATTCAACCCTAGTGTTTTCAAGCCTTACACTCAAACCTTTATAATAACAATTAAACTCATAATATTCAAACTCATAATTACAATAATAATGCCCAAGCATTAACTCTCACCAACCTAAACAATAATTGAAATAAAGATAGGGCTGTAAAAGAATAAGAAAGAGAGATAAAATCAATTGCAAGAATGATTTTGTTTCTAATAAGCTTACTTACTTATAAAAGTGTTTCTTCAGCTTTAAATGTGTTCTACACTCAAAATAGATATGTTACAGAGTAATAATTGCCAAATAGATCTATTAGAACACTTAAATTTAAAGTCAAAGTTTCTATAAAAAGGAGTATACAGCCATACGTGATCTCGTATGCCTGTACCACTCTATAAACTTTAATACAAATTTAGGCAGTGGATGTGGTATGGCCATACCACCCATTTAGTATGCCCGTATGAAAAGTACTGCCAAATTTGGCATATGGTATAATTAACCTGTGCGATCATATGAGCCAATACTCATAATATGGTATGCCTGTACCTAGACCGGTATGCTTGTACCTAGCCTAAAACCAAAACATCAAGTGGTACGGTCAGCCGTATTGGGGCACAGTGCAGAATACTATAGTGGTACGCCCGTATGTGATCATGTACACTTGTACCAAACGCATATTCACAATTTTTAACTTGAATTAACTTAAATTGATTTATTTAAACATTAAAAGCTAAAAATGTGAGTCTAACAATACTAATAATATTAGAAGTAGTTATGTAATAATAATAATAATAATAATAATAATAATAATAATAATTATTATTATTATTATTATTATTATTTATTATTATTAAGTTACAACCAGTAACCCATCTCCATATATTTGCCATATCATTTAGTTTTAAGCCATGTTATTTGGCCATTTAGTTTTAAGCCATGTTATTTGGCCGCTAGTTAAAGTAGCAGCGAACGTAGAAAATACATAAAAATGAAAATTTATTTCCCATTCACGCTAAATAAGGAATTTTAAAATTTTTTCATACTAAAAAGGAAAATTGCCCTCTCAATTACAGAAACTTCAAAAACCTACAAATATTATAGAAAATTTTCTTAAATTCAAGAGATGTGATGTTTGATATGGTAGCCATTGATCCCCATCTTTAATTGTTTATATTAATGAATATTATCTATATTCATGTGGGAAAGATTTCATTTGCTTCTGTACCGTCAAGAGATTTATGTTGTAAACATGATAACAGAAGATAAAATTAACTAAACCCTCTGCATTACCATATCCAGCAACAAACCCATTAAAACCCAAGCATCGATTTCAGTTGTTGAGCTTTTCTTTTGGACACAGTTCTAGTTACGATCGTTTGCCAACGAGAAACTACTTTGAACTGGCAACTAACAAGCGCGTATTGTTGCAAACTTCCTAGGAGTAGTAATTGATGTGGAGTTATCGTAGCTCTAGCAAGGAATCTACATTCCCAATGACATCCATTCATATGCCACTGATGATATGTTGGAGACTTGCACTCTATCGATGTAGAATGGAAGGCAATAAATGAAAAGATCAAATGGGCATGACGGAGAGAGTGTATTTGTGGTTTCAAACTTCCTCCCATCATCCCTTCTTTCGATGATCATACCTCTATCATCTCAAAGGATTTAACATCTTTTGCCTTTTCTGTATAAACCTCTCTGTTATGTCTCCATCATGATGATCGTTGGATTACTTATATCAACTTTATAATATGAATTGATAAGAACTTTTATAATTATTTATACAAAGGATTAATAATTTTTAAGTAACAACATTATATTAGTTAGAAGTTATATCTAATGTTTGGGATAAATTTTCGTCTAATTCACCAACTTCATTGAATTAATTATATTGCCATTATCATATCTATTTTTTTTCAAAAAAATAAATCTAGTTGATTATTTGATTCATTTGAAAAATTAAAATGAATCTTATTTTTCTAATCTAATCTTTTTAAATTATTAAAATATTATAAAGATTATGTAAACTTTACGAAAGAATTAATTTCATTGAAAATGAAGTAACATAATAATATTTATATAAATTAAATATACTTTTTAAACAACTATATGTTTGATGAGATTTGAATGAAATAATTTTATTGTATATTTAATAGCTAAATAAAAAATACAAGGATTTACTGCATGAGACATAGATGGAGGAGTTGAGGTTGCTATAAAATAATTTTATTGTATATTTAATAAGATGTATTATTAAATTTACGATAATTGAAAATTAACTTTTAGAAAATTAATAAAAAAATAAATATAAAACTTTAGGATACATAAGATAAATAAAACTTGCAAGATATAAAACAAAAAGAAGATATAAAATAAATAAGAAGAAAATGAATGATAAAAAGGAAAAAAAAGAAATTTATTTACATCTCATAAATTTTATGATTTGATTGGTCAAATAATGCAAAGCTAATATAAATACATCAATCTTCATGTATTAATTATTTGGTTGCAATACCACTGCAAAAAAAAAAATATGAATCATTATGAAATAAATCCGTAGCGAAATAACATGGATTCATAGCTAAACGATTTAGTGATGGAAATAGCGACGAATATGGATCCGTAGCAATATCATTTGTCACTAAAATTAATGACGGAAATAGCTTCGGATTTAGTGACAAAAAATGTTCCGTCGCTAAATCCGTAGCAAAATTGCTACGGATGGTTCCATCGCTAAATACATAACAATTTTGCTACGGATAGTTCTGTTACTAAATCTATAGCAATTTTGCTACGGATTTTTCCATCATTAAATCCATAGCGAAATTGCTACGGATAGTTCTGTTGCTAAATCCATAGTAATTTCACTACAGTTAATTCTGTCGCTAAATCCGTAACAATTTAGCTATGGATGGTTCCGTCGCTAAATCCGTAGCAATTTTGCTACGGATAATTCCGTCGCTAAATTCGTAGCAATTTTGCTATAACCACACTCCAAGTTTCATTTAAATTTTCAATATTTCCAAAATTTTACACCTGTAAAATAAGACTTCTATGATTAACAATATCATTCACATTCTTCGGCCCCAAGTCTACAATATTTTATCAAATATTCACATGATGAATCATAAATTAAATGTGAAAAAATAAAAATAAAGTTAATTAAGTTTACCAATATTCATAGAAATTATACCATCATTTACATAATAGTTAAATAAAAAAGCAAGTAATAAGAAAAAGTAGATGTGTACTCCTATGGTACATGAGTAGTGTCATCAGCCTCACAATCATCTATTGGAGTAGGATCAGTATGAACTACAAGTACAATGGTATTAAATAGATGAACTGCAAGGTTAGCATCATCAGCTGGTGTAGAATGCTCTGGTTGTGTAGTGGTTGACTGAGAGCTCTGCATCTGATGTATAACTCGATCAATTATATTTGGTATTTGTGCCTCAATTGCAAGATCAAGAACATCAGTGAAGGTATCATGCACAACATCTCAAATTTCTTGTCTCATCACGTCAGTTAAATGTTACTGGCTAGAACCCTTTGATGGTCCATAGGCTGTGGTGTTAACCGATGAATCACTATAATAACTACTAGCCTGGGAACCAATACCATACACTCGACCCTTTGAGGCTCCACCTATAGCCTCTACATAAATCTGAGAGTCATCTACTATGTTATTTGACTGCACAGCCATCTCTCGTAACCTAGTAACATAATCCTAATAAAATATAAAAACATAAACATAATGTCATTCTCTTGTACAATAACATTACATTAAAAATGTTATTTTTGCTACATGCTTACATTAATCTGACGTGACCTCTCATCCATAAAGTTGACTCGATCATGATTTCGTGTGTGTGTATATACGAAAAGCTCATGAGGGGTCAGCTCTCTGCCATCATTTTGCTCCATCTACAAAGTAAAGACATTAAATGATAAGAAATAAATATGAAGTATATCCACAATTTTGAAAAACATTATGAAACATATTTGACCAAATCTCTCTTATGTCCAGCCATAGTCTTCAAGCCACAAGTATGAGTGGAAACAGCTCAACCATCTCTACTACTACGTCGGTTGCTAGAGGCTTTAGCACTCTGCAATTGTATGTTAGGCTGTCTCTAGTATTCCATCCAGGTAGCCCAAGTTGTCTCACTACAAAAAACAGGCCAATCTCCTTTAGCCTTCATCTTGGTTAGCATATCTCTATACCTGTTACAAAAAAATTTATAAGTGGAAGAAAGCTTAAAGAAAATGATCATGACAACCAATTCATCTAAATTTATAATTACAATTTTATAAAAGTCATAAATTCATCTAAATAATTTACCGTGTTGATGCCTTATGCCTCCAAGTCTGGTAGATAGTCTCAATAGTAAATTGTTGCTTATCCTAATAAAATTGCTTTTGTAAGCATAACAAAATAATTTTTAGTAATGAACACTCAAATCGTTACAATTTTTCATTACAAAAAAAATTACCTTAAACTCCTTCCAATATAATTGGACTACAGCTGCAGGTATAACTCCCCATGAAGTGCCCTCTGGAACTAATCTCTGCTTGAAAATCTCCCTTATCTGAGTGGAGATTTTGAATGATGGCTTTAACCTATGAAAAGTATATATGGAATATAATAAAGCAATCACTTTATAGACAAGTTATATAATATTTAAATTACTAAGCACATATGAAAACATATACCCCATTGCAAAGATGACACTGAAAACGATGTCGTCGGATTCCACCAGATGGTCCAACAGGAGCTGAGTGAGAAGGTATAGGTACAGATGTTTTTATGAAAGGACCAAATGCCAATGCTTTTATGAAGATGTTGTTGATCTCATGATCATTTGCCTATATTTTATATAACAAAATATACATATATCAATATAATTATGTGGTATAATATCATTGTATGAAGAAGAAGAAAATATAATATATCTTACATAGGTTTGAAACCAACATGCAAGGTTATTTTCAAGATTGATATCAATTTCACCATCGATAATTGTAGGGTATCGGAGATGCAACTCATCAACATACATTCTGTCATATCAATGTAATGTCAAGAAGAATGAAACTAAGTTATGTGAAATAAAGAGGTTGATTTACATATTGAAATGAAACTTACTTGATAAATGGTTGAACTTCTTCATAATTCAATAGAATGTACGTTTGAGCAGCTATATATTCCTGTTCATCCAAGTATCTAGATTTACACTTCCTATATAAATGACCGATGAACTTAGAAATTGATAGCATCCCCTCAACTTCAGGCATTCCATATCCCTTATCATTACGTGCAACTCTTTAATGACTTGTATATACATGAGGTTCAAAGTAATAGGAATAAAAATTTGTTGCCTCTTCAACCAAATAGGCATTACAAATAGAACCTTCCACTCTAGCTTTAATTTTCACATTATGTTTTAAATACCGAAGAAATCTTTCAAAAGGATACATCCACCTGTATTGAACTGGCCCTGCTATTTTTGTTTCATGCTATCAAAAAAGCTAGGTGGAAATATACGTTCTAGTTTGGAAGGTGCTCCATGCTATCAAAAAATTTATTTGGAAATGTACGTTCTAGTTTGCAAAGTATTTCGGGTATGTTTAATTGTAGCTATAATATTTGTTTCACTGATATCTTATTCACAGTCAAGCTTTTAAAAAATAAGCTTATCTCTGTCAAAACTTGCCATACATTAGCTGGTCGTAGCTCATGCATTACTACTGGCAATAATCATTGCATGAACACATGACAATCATGACTTTTCATCCTGAATAACTTTAACTTTCTTATGTTAACACTTACCCATATTCGAGACAAATCCATCAGGGAATTTAACATTCTTCAACCACTCATAAAGGACACTTTTTGATTGTTTGTCTAAAGCGTAACATGCCTTTGGATATTTTCCTATGCATGCATCTTGCTCTAGATCATTCCTTTCACAAAAAATTTTCAGATCCGCTCTTGATTTGGCATTATCTTTTATTTTTCCTTCAATGTTCATCACAGTGTTAAAATTTCTATCAAATATATTCTTATATATATGCATGACATTAAGATTATGTCGAATTAACAATGAACTCTAATACAATAGGTCCTAAAAGATGCTTTTCTTCTTCGAGCCACAATTACGACATCGATTATTTACTTCTTCTGCATCTAGTTCAGTGATTTTCTGCAACCCAAACTCCTTAATCTCTATAAGTATCTGTTTACCTGTCTTTATTAGAGGAGGAGGAAGCCGCTCTAAGTGATTTTTTTTTGAACTTATACCTATTTCATCGAAACACATGTCCTTCTGGAAGAAACTTGTTATGATTATCAAACCGTGATGGCTTACCCCCATTTGGTAAGTGAAACGCTTGAGAATATTCCATACAATATGGACATACTAACTTCCCACTTGTATTCCAACCAGACAATATAGAATATGTTGGAAAATCACTGATGGTCCATAATAAAGTAGCTCGCATTATAAAATTTTGCTTTTTTGATACATTATAAGTCATGACACCATTCTCCCATAAGTTGTTAAGTTCAACAATAAGTGGTTGCAAGTATACGTCAAGTTTTTGTTTCGGATTGGTTGGCCTAGGTATTATCACAATCAAGAACATGTATTTCTCCTTCGTACACATCCCAAGTGGTAAATTATAAGGCGTTATTATAATAGGCCATGATGAGTATTGTTGACCTGACTATTCAAATGGTTGAAATCCATCTATACGTAAGCCCAATCGTACATTTCAAGTCTCTACAGCAAAGTCTGGAAAAGTGCTATTAAAATGCTTCCATGCTTCTGAATCAGATGGGTGACACATTATATCTTTTCTTCATAATGTTCCTCAGCCCATTGCATTTGTTCAACAGTTGCTTTCGATGCATACAACCTTTATAACCTTGGTGTCAATGGAAAATAGAACATCTTCTTGTATGGTTTAAGTTTTTGATGCATACTTACAACTCTATTCATTTTATATCTTGGATGGTTACAAAATTTACACTCATTCAATTTATCATCCATCTACCAATATAACATACACCCACGCCTATAGCAATCTATCTCCTCAATAGGTAGACCTAGCCCTTTGATTAGTTTTTTTATCTCATAAAAACTATCAATTATTTCATTTTCCTCAGGCAATACATCTTGCAAATACTACATTATATCATTATACCCTTACTCTGATATATGATGCTCTGATTTAATATTAAGCATACGAGCTATTGCCTACATCTTCAACATTTTACAACCAGGCCACAACTGAACATCACAAAATTTCAACATATCAAAAAACTTTTGCGTGTCATCATTAGGTGTTTCTTCAATATCATTATTATACTCTAAATGTCTATACCCATCCATTACCATTTCATGATCCAAGTTCACCAAAAATTGTAATTCCACATTACTAGATGTTTCTCCCCCCGTATTCCACCTTGTAATGTTTTCATTTTCATCACTACCACCACCACCCCCATAGATATAGTCTTTACCATGGTAGTACCAGACTTAATAATTAGGCAAAAAACCAAACTTTAATAAGTGGATATTATAATCATCCATAGTTTGGAAATATACATTTCTACATCTTGAACACGGACATCTCATAAGTCCATTACTCATACATACTTCTTTAGTACATGCAAACTGAATGACCTCTCTAACTCCATTGACAAAGTCTACATTCGTATAACCACTATCAATAAATGGTTCATACATCCACCTTCTATAGTTATTAGATGACATGGTTCAAGTGCCTGATTGTATTTGACATTTAAACATATTGTCAGATAAAATGAAATATTGATCTTATTTTTGTATTAAATCATTAAAACATAAAATCTCTTCAACTTTGGATTTAAAAGCATCTAACAAACAATTGGTAAGATCTAATGAAATAATTTCTCATGCAGTACAAAAATAATAAATTCATAATCTATATAAAAGAAATCTTTGATAAGTGATGCATGTAATTTGTATTTGCAAAAATTAACGTCAAACAGTGATTTACTCTTTAAACACCAATTATATAAAAAATGCTTGAAACTAGATCATGGCTTTATTTGACAATAATATTTAATATTTTAATTAAATTAAAATAATATTTTCTTAGATTGTTAGAAATATTATCTTTTGAAATGAAAATATTATATAGTATGCCTATTAACTAATATTACTATAATTGCTTTAGTTAATACTAAAATCATTTAAACGTTAATTCTCCATGCATCTTTTATTTAGATTTTTAGATGGCTATTGACGTTTTATGGGACACCTATTTGTTCAGTGCATTTGGTGCACATGCCCTTAACAAACATATGGAGAAAGTTGTTGAAGAACTTTTGTACAAAACATGTAACTGATTGGCATATTACTGGAAGATGACTGGCTGGTAAAGATTCCATTTTAATTGGATCATAACTGCTCAATTTTAAGGAGACATGGTTGCATTGTTTTAAATTAACTAGTGGGATAATAAGATAACATATCTTGAAGAGAAAAAGGTAATTGTTGGGCCCAATCTAACCATAGGATCAAAGGAGGGCATCCCATCTGATGCCATCTCTTTCATTTTGGTGGGTTACACCATGTTTATGTCATTACTGAGATGGACGTGAACTAGAGGTAAGTGAATGACCTTATGCAAATAGGTCTTTCATTGACTTATTGCAGCCCAAATTGTTAGGAATTTGATAACTTATTTTGTTGCTGTGTATTATTGTAGGTTCTTTTGCTAACAATTTGTGCTTATCTAAGTTTAGCTAATTGTTGTATTAGAATTTTCTCTTCATATTAATGGATGAAAGCTCTCAACTGAGGGCCATAGATTTTGGCTTGTCTGATTTTGTTAGGCCAGGTTTGTTGCTGTTTCGTATACTATAATTATTTAGTTAATTGCCTGTTCATTATTAGCTCTTCTTACTGGCTTGTGGTTACTATAGTTTTCTCTTAGTTTGCAGATGAGAGACTGAATGACATTGTTGGAAGTGCATACTACATCGCACCTAAAGTTCTACATAGATCCTATGGAACAGAGGCAAATGTCTGGAGTATAAGTGTGATTGCATATATTCTTTTATGTGGGAGCCGTCCTTTTTAGGCCCATACTAAATCTGGTATTTTTCGGGCTATTTTAAAGGCTGATCTTGGCTTCGATGAGACACCTTGGCCTTCTTTATATCCCGAGGCTAAAGATTTTATCAAGCACTTATTGAATAAAGACCTAAGAAAAAGATTGACTGCTGCTCAAGCAAAGTAAAATACTTGGTTTAGTTGGCTGGGCAACACTGTTTTTTTTTTAAAGAACAGGCTAAGGGCAAAGACTTATAAAGTACTAAAATTCCCTATGCAAATGAGAGTGCAGTCTTTTAATGTTCAAATACATATATGATAAGCATGCCTATCAAAGTGGACACCTTACAATACTTCAGACGAGATCCATAATTCATTGCCTTCCAAGATTAAGATCAATGATTTTTAGTGGTTTTTAAAGGCAGCAACCTTCATTACTTTCATTTTGCATTCATGGGTTTAAGTTTGTTTCTCTTCTCTTTTATCTATAAATCCTTTGTATGGGATTTCAATAAACTAATGTATTTTCATTACTCATCTACATTTTCAAAGAATGTTTATTTTCAAGGCAAAAAAGCAAAATTGTAGATAGAAACATAGATAAAGATAGAAGCAATAGATTTCTTACTTACAACTTTGGATGAAGATTGATTCTAACCAGGCTAACACTTCACACAGAACCAACTACGTTTCTAACTACGTCACAAGAAGATTGGTTGTGCATTTCCAACTGCATCACAAAGAACCAATCCAGAAAATTAAACAGAAGAGCTATTTAACAAAATCAAAACTTTTCTTTATCACATCCTAAACTGTATGATTCACTGTGCATTCATAATTGATAAGATATCATGTTTATATATGTTATTGATGTGGAAATGATATGGAATTATGATTATGTTGATAGATATATGATAAGAATTGAGTTTAAAGCTCAAAAGAGCAAAGTGGAAATTTTACCGAAACCACTGAAACGGATGGATAATCGGCACTAAAATGATGATTTTAGGCTATCCACATTGAATTTGATAAAATGGCTTTGACCATAGTGTTTGTGTTAACTTAAATTAGATATATGTAAATTTTGAATAAAAAATTTATTTATGATGTCATAATTGAAATTGATGATGTAAGCGATTAAAATAATGCAATTTTATGGAATTAGGGAATGGAAAACTTAGTTTTGGAACTAAATTAGTGAATTATATAATTAAAATAGATATTAGAAATTAAAAATAGAATTTTCAATTAAA
>CANYBF010157080.1:0-13296 GCA_948192965.1 Dalechampia spathulata | reverse complement strand
AACCCAATCTCTGAAGGGTTTAACTAGCACTCATGCTATGGGTCGGTTGGACCAATCCGGAACCATCCGGTGGTGACTCCCTTGCGACTCTTTCAAGTCCGTATCATTCCCTAAGGGAACCCCTTAGGAAGACTGCACTTTCGCTCCAAGTTCAGTCCTCGGTCCGTGACTTTCGCAAGCCTCGCTCTGGGCCTTGGCAGAAACCGGCGCTCACAGTGAATATATTCCTCTGATTGACCTATTTTAAAAAAAATGCATAACAATTTTTTTAGTAACAATTAAATTTATCCTTGTCATCCTAATATTTTTGTTTTTATTATATAAAATAACAATATTTTACTTATTAACGTATACTCATAAGACCATATTATAATAAATTTTAATCATTTAATAAAACTCTTTAGGTGAACTTAAATCTAATAATATTGAACATAACATTAGATTTACTACAAGGAATATTTCTTAACTTTGTTTTTAACGCTTTAATTCAGAATCAAACCATTAATTATAACTATTTTATTTACTTATCTATGATTCTTATTATTATATTATTTTTAATATCTAATTACATCATGTCTTCTGTTTAAATACTATTCCTTGATAAACAGTAAGTTACTATCCATATACATAAATATATGTCTCAAAAAAATTTAACATACTAAATAACTACTAAAGTTATTATAAACACATAATCAATATTATATCGATATTTTAATATAACTTTATTAGTATGATAATACCCTTTTCCTTTTAATATTTAATTTGAATAATAATTTCTTATTAAAACTCAAAATCCATAAAAACTTAGCTTACTTATTAAATATCCAAGAAGAATATCAATTAAATTCTGACTTATTTATTCTTTAAATTATATCAATATTTAAATGTAAATATAAGTCAATAATTGAATCTGTTTAACATACAATGACGTATTAACACTATTATTTCCCATCTGTTATTATCAAAACTCAATTTAACTGAATTTGTAATGTGCCTGATACTTCACCATTTTTTTAAAAATTCTTTCTAATTTCTAAATAATCTCATAAGCCTCACTTATTTCCAATATCATATGTAATCTAATGTCTTTTAACAAAAAAAAAAAATATATATATATATAGATATTCCTTTCAATTATGAATTATTTACACTTTACATTTTAAAAAAGTCATACGTATTTATAGTCTTTAAAATTTGTTATCTCCATATTTCTTTTATATATAGATGTATTGTATTCATATAAATTTGCATTAAATTTCAAAAACCTTAATTATAAATTGATAGAACTATGGACTTAAACCGTACCTTCTTTTCTTATGTTTTAAATAAATTCACTTAATAAACATTAGCATGAAACTTAAATTCAAACTTCTTAAGCTTCATTTAACCCTCCATACGTTTAAAATTTAAATCCAATTACCATCACTAAACTAAAATAAAACTCAAATCAATTTTGGCAAAAAGGATTTAACTTCAAAACTATGCATGTTTGCTCTTTAATCAATTCGGCATGGGCAATAACATGGACCATTAATCTCGTCATTAATTTAACTTCAACAGATTCCATTAAAACCTTATTAACTTCATGAATTTCAGCTGCAAATAACATAAAAGAAACAAATCTGCCGTACACACCCAAACTCATCACTACCATTGTATAAATGTCCTTATATAATTCAATCCATAAAACCATCACAACATTAACATAATCAAACCAAATCTGTCAAAACCATTCGGCCGAAATGTTTACAATTCATGGCTTGTGTAATCTAATAAGTCTATCTATGAAAACTCACCTTTCAAATACTCAAAGAAAATCAATTAAACCGCTAATGCCTTCCTTGATCTAGTCTAACCGAAAACCAACTCCTACTGCAAATCTGTAAACGTTTAACCCATGCAAACATTGACATATAGGTTATTTCCAAAGCTAAATCAAACAAGAACTAGAGTTAGAGATGGAGAATGTTTCGGCTTTGACTTCAAAAGCAACAACAAAACACGAAATGATTTTCAATTACCTTTAAGAAGAAACAAAAAGATACTTCGGTAAAATGGAAGAGTAGGATCTTTGGCTTCCTTTAGATAAAAAGAGAACAAAGAAATGCAAACTTACGCTTCAAAAAAATTTGTAGCTTCCATTGAGAGCATGAAAACCGAAGCAAAAACATTGAAGAGCAACGAAGATGGGTCAGCTTTTTAAAGAAAATAAGAAGAAGAAGATGACAACTATGGAAAGACAAGAAATGGATGAAGGAGGTTCGGTCATTTGGAAGGATAAGAAACAAAATTGAAAGATGGAGAAAGGAGAAGGGGGCGGATGGGATAAGAGATGGTAAGTACTACAACATGTCTTACAAATCCCAATAGCAATGACCACTTTACCCCTCTCAAGCACTCCAATACGTATGCCCTTACATATTTACCTCCCATCTTGCGTATTTTCCTTTCTAAACCCCCTAATTCTATTTTAAATAAATGACATTCCACCCTCCACTCATATATATCTATTTATATATTTATTTCTATAAATTCTTAAACTCCAAAAATCCAATTACTTCCAATTCTTATCTTATTCTATTAACATCTATAATTACTTATTCTAGTCTTATATTTATAACTTTATTGCCTTTCTTAACACTATTTATTCTTATTCTAATACTTTTACTAATCATAATTATGATCGTTATATATATCTATAGTATTTTTATTATATAACTATTTTATTATAATTTATTTTTATAAAAACATATATTCTTCTAGTTTAAAATAATAATTCAATAAATATTATTTCTTAAAACACCACATACTAAATTATTATTACTTCCTCATTATTTATTTGTAAGAAAACATCTTAATTTCACTCGCTTACATCATTAATACTTAATTATGACGTCATAAATAATTTTTATTCCAAAATTTTTAAATTTCACATATATCTAGTTTAAGTTAACACAAGCATAAAAGTCGAAGCCATTTATTCAAATTCAATGTATATAACTCAAAAACCAAGTTTGAGTACCGTTTACTATCAAGTTTAGGGGTTTGCGACAGAAAATGCAATATCCTTTTTCAAGCTTTACACGCACCTCTTATTAACATACTCACTATTCTATACTATTTTCACATCATTATCATAGAAATTTCATTATAACATTAATTTATAAATGCACAACAATTCACATAATGCAGGATGTGACATAAAATAAGAAGCATGCAACCCATAAAGAGAGAAGAAGAAGAACCCAGATTTAACATGCAAACCAAGTTTCTCAAAACACCAATATGTATGCCTACCTTACAAGAAAAGAATGAATTGACAGAATCATGATCCTTCACCAATTCGGCGCAACAACAACACAGTCAAGATAAACATCAATAGCTCACAAGAACAGCATGAAAATAATGGACCAAGAAGATTTTATGCGATGAAAGAGCAGTCCTTCCCTACGCAAACCATAACCCAACGCAACAACCCAAAAGATCACCACCCAGCCTCAACAAGAAAAACACAAGATCTCTCAATAACACAAGCAGAACTTTCTCCCAAAAGAGCGAAGAGAAGAGAAGCAACCCCAGAATAGTAACACAAAGCCAACAGATGAATAAAACTAAATGAAATCACAATAAGGACCCTCTTTTGCTTGCATGAAAACTGTCATTTCAATCCCCCACCAAAAATGATTCATTTACAATAAACCAATACATGCAATATATAATTATATATTATTATTATATTAATATTCCCATATGCCCACTTACCCCACACTATTACTTAATATGTATAAAACATACTTTAATATATACGTGTATATATATATATATATAATTACTAACAACCACTTATTTATCACTTAATAATAATCTTCACCTAATTCTAATGCTATAATTAATATTAATATTCAACTAATTAAAATAATTAAATAATCTATTTAATTACTTCAACTAAAAATCTAATAATTATGCATATATCTTAATTAATTAATAAAAATAGCTTCACCTCCTAATAAATAACATACCTACATAATAAACTAAATGTAATGCCTCTAATAATTATAAAATACCGAATTCATCATATAAATTTTAATTAGCAATAACACTTTCAAATTAGCCAACACATCAACATGGTAAACTAAATGCAATGATTCTATAAATTATAATATGCCGCATTCATCATATAACTCCTAGTCACCAACAAAACATTCAGCATATATGTTCATCAACTTCAAATCGCAAATATGTAACAACTTACCTAATTAATAATTACCATATCAAACAAAATTTTAATCAAGCATTCTAACATCACCATAATGTTTGACTCAATCAATTAATAAATCAAAGATTATAAAATGCATAACGAAATGCTTAGGTTGTGTGCGTGCGGATGTGACAGCCTACGAAAGACTCTGAAGGTACATGAATAAGAAGTAGATAGTGAGAAAGTCTGTAAGAACTCTAGAGCTACAGACTGAATGTAGTGGTTATCTAAGAAAGTAAAATTTGACCAACCTACATTGGCCAAATATTGCAGAACATCATCCTCTAATCCAGTCTGATGGATATTAGGATGATACGTAAATCGAGAGTGAGAAAATACTTTCTCACTTAGAATAGAGGTACGTACTATAGAGACAGAAGTAGCAACACGAGGACCAAAGCTTACTGGCACAATGCATTTGACTCTACGTCCCTGAGACAAAGAGCCACCGCAAGACTCGGGAGCTGATATATCAAAAAAAAGTAAAAAATAGGCAATTCAATTAAAAATAAAATTTTTCAAAAATTCAATAAAGGTTCGGCTGATTTTTGAAGAAACTCAAAAATTTGTACCTGTATGGAAATCAATAAAATTTGACACAAGCACCACAACACAATCCTAAACAACTATCTCTAAAGAACCTAGAGCTAAAATAGCCTAGATTCAACAAAAAATCAAAAAGAAAAACTAAATTAAAAATCAATAAAACAGTTAAAATTGAAATTGAAAACTGAAGAATCAAACGAAGACAAATAAAAAATGATGAAGAGGATTGTGGGCAAATGGATTTCGAGTGTTTAGAGACTAATTTTGTTGAATTTGGTGAGGATTTGAGAGAGAAATCAGAGAAAATCGGAATCTAGTAACTGACGGTAAGTGAAAAATCACGTTTAAAATCAATTTTCCAGATTGCGTATGGGCGTACCACCTAGGCGTACGGTCGTACAGCTAAAAAATGCCTAAAAATCACTATTGCGTACGAGCATACCATTGAAGGTGTATGATTGTATGAGAGCTGTTAGCCAAACATTGAAAAAAATTTCATAATATCGTATACGGGCGTACCAAATTCTATACGATCGTACTACATAGAGCACAAGTGTATTGAAAAGATTAACGGTCATACCTATCATTTCCAAAAACTTTAGAATTGAACATTGAGGATTCGTACGGGCATATCGAAACACGTATGACCATATAAGGACTGAAAAATAGAAAAATTTGCAAAGTTTTATGATTTTTCCTAAAGTTTTTAAAGTCCATCAATCACATCTACTTCAAAAATGATCCATCTATCATTCCTAGTTCATGTTTGATAAAGTTTAGGCATTCTTCACTAAGGGGTTTAGTAAAAATATCTACCAATTGATGAGTTCTATAAACAAATTCTAATACAACCTTCCATTTTTGCATATTATCATGTAGAAAATGATGCCTAATATCTATCTTCTTAGTCCTAGAATGTTGAATTGGATTCCTAGATAGATTGATAGTACTAGTATTATCATATTTGATAAAGGTGCATAAAGCATAGATATTATAATCCCTTAAGTATTGTTGAATCTAAAGTACTTGAGAATAACAACAACCTGCGGATATGTATTCAGATTCAGTAGTAGATAATGATATACAATTTTGTTTCTTGCTAATCCAAGAAACCAAATAATTTCCTAAGAAATAACAAGTACCCGAGGTACTTTTCCTATCTAAAACATTTCCAGCAAAGTCCACATCAGAATAAGCAGTCAAGTCAAAAGAATCATTCTTAGCATACCACAATCTATAATGCATAGTTCTAATCAAGTATTTAAAAATACATTTCATAGCACTTAAATGCGATTCCCTAGGAGATGACTGAAATCTAACACACATACACATAACAAACATTATATCAGGCCTAAAAGTAATTAGGTAAAACAAACTACCTATCATACCTCTATACTTCTTTTGATCAACCTATTTACCACTTTCATCCAAGGAAAGCTTTATGGTAGTGCTCATTAGAGTTTTTCTTGGTTTTACATCTTCTAGTCCAAACTTCTTTAGTATTTCTTTTATATACTTAACTTAATTAATGAAGATTCCATCTTCACATTGCTTGACTTGAAGTCCTAAGAAATACTTCAACTCTCCCATCATGCTCATTTCCAATTCTCCTAGCATACATTGATGTGTGTCATCACGTATTGTGTTTTAGAAGTTTTAAGTTGTGTTTGTGCATTGATTTCATTACATTTTCACTTTGATAATTGTTTTTTAGTGGAATTTGATGTGTGTGTTAAGTGTGTAGCTTTAGGAAGACAAATAAGAAGAAATAAGAAGTTTTGGTGCATGGAGGAACAACTCCATGATCGTGGAACTCACTCCACAATCGTGGCAGGATGGCAAAGGCAAAGAAAGAAGTTACTGAAACTTTCCATGATCGTTGACCTCAACTCCACGATCATGGAGGAAGTGAAGAAAGCCCCAAGACCTACTGGAAAAATCCACAATCGTGGACTCTAACTCCATGATCATAGAGTCAAGCCATAAAAGAAGAAGAATACTATTGGAAAAGTCCACGATCATGGACTCCAACTCCATGATCGTGGACCTGAAATTATTAGGTTAAGTGGAAGATAACTTGACAGAAGATAAGCTGGAGAAAATGGATTCCATATGGAGAAAGAAAACAAAAATCTTAAAGGGCATTAATGGGCAATGAAGTCCATATCATAAAGGAGTGATGGGCAAGAGTGACCTCCATTCAAGAATTTAAGGAGAAGACCATTCACCAGAATAGGAGGAGAAACAAGGAGAAATTAGCCAACTGTGTAGTTTTTCTTTATGTCTTTCATTTCTTCTTGCATTCTTTCTTAGCCATGAGTGGCTAAGCACTCTTGTAGGGTTCGATTTTTGATATCCCTTGTTAGGATGACTAATTGTGCTTGTTTGAATATTACTATGAATATTTAAATTTAAAGATTGGTTTTAGAAACAAAATCTCTACTTTATAATTTCAATGAGAGTTGGATTGTAGAATGCTTGTTCATTGAGAGGTGTTCAATTCTAAAGGTTAGTTTTCTCAACAATTTCTTATGCTCTATGATCATAACGAGAGTTGGATTGTGGAATGCTTATTCATTCTAGTTAGGTATATGTGTATGAGAGATCTACATGTTCCTAATTCCCGTATGATTGATTATTAGCTTCCCTAATTAAAGGACCATGACAGTGACTAAGTGAATCTGAGATTAGTAAGAAGTTTAGTTGGTTTCACCTTGAGAGAGGGTTATCGATGCTGGAGGATATCTTGGGTAGTAATAAGCACATGACGGTTATCCTGATTTGGTGATGTTGATCTCAAATCCTATATTTCTTACCATTGTTTCACCTTCTCATCTCTAAGTTCATTTTACTTCTTTACTTACTTACAATTGCAATCGGTTACTTCCAGACACCAAACCATTATTGTTGCTTAAACAAACATGAAATTCGAGTAGAGATGGATGAACAATAAATCCTTGAGGGATCAATATCTTACTATAATAATATGTATGCTTGCAGTGAAGTAGTGATTAAAACTACTGTCGTTTCATACCATTTCAGGAACGATCAAGTTTTTAGCATCGTTGCCGAGGATTTACATGTTTAACGTCACTACTAAGAGAGTAAAGTTTGATTTAAGCATTTTTATAGTTTTGATTTTTATTTGTTTAAGTTGTGTAGGTGTATGAATAGAAGAACCAAGAACTCACAAACACCCTTGTTAGAAGCTTGTGAAGATCTAACAAGGCTTGAAAGAGAGAACCAAAGAATTGCTCAAGAAAGGATTGTGCAGGAAAATCAAGTAGAGATGGCGGAAGAACAAAGAACCCTGATGGATGTGGAAAGACCTGGTTTCTATGTTAACCAACAAAGCATAATGAGACCAGCTATGACAACCAACAATTTTGAGATCAAGCCAGCTCTACTGCAAATGTTGTAGTCTTTAGTACAGGTTTTTGTTTATAGAATGAGGATCCTAATGCTCATATATTGAATTTTTTAGAGATTTATGACACTTTCAGGTATAATGGAGTTACAGAGGATGCTATAAAATTGAGGCTATTTCTATTTACATTGAGGGACAAAGCAAAGATTTGGCTGAACTCATTGACTCCAAGGTCAATTACAACTTGGGACTAACTCGTTTAAGCATTCTTACCAAATACTTTCCTTTAGCAAAGACTACAAAGATCATCAAGGAGATTACTAACTTTCAGTAGATGGATGGTGAGTCTCTATATGAGACATGGGAAAGATTCAAGGAGCTACAAAGGAAGTGTCCTCATCATAATTTACCAAGAGAGTTGTTGCTTCAGACATTTTACAATGGAGTAAACACAACCACCAGAGGGACCATTGATGCAGCAGCTGGAGGGTCCCTGATGAAGAAGACCATAGAAGCAGCATATGAACTGCTAGAAGAAATGGCAGCTACAAATGCACTCTGGGCATTAGAGAGGTCAAAGATGGTAATTAAAGAACATAAAGGTGTTTTATCACTTGATGCTATTAGTGCTTTGGAGGCTGAAGTTACAAATTTGACAAAGCAAATCAACAACTTATCAAAGGTGTCCAGTTCTTGTGAGATGTGCGGACAAGTAGGACATGCTATGAATGAATGCAATGCAGGTGAGACCATGGAGCATGTCAGTTTTGTAAGCAATATGCCATAATCCATGGGAAGATAAGGTAACAATCCTTACTCCAATATGTATAATTTGAGATGGCGAAACCATCCAAATTTCTCTTGGAGTAACAATGCAGGAAATGTGCAAAAGGCATAACAACCAGCACCTCCCCAGAATAATTTTGAGTCAAAGATGGAGAAATTCATGGAGCTGCTAGGAACCAAACTAACAAACCAGGAGGAATCACAGAAGCAAATGGAAGTCAAGTTTGATCAAATCATAAAAAACCATTCCTCCTCCATCCACAACTTAGAGGTGTAAGTGGGACAGGTGGCAACAGCAATCGTGCAAAGGAACCTTGGAGGACTTCCAAGTAATACAGAGTCGAACCCCAAAGAGCAAGTAAAGGCAATCTAACTAAGAAGTGGTAAGGAATTGGTTAGTAAGGGTAAGGAACCTATTATTATTGAGGATGAATGCAGAAAAGAAGAACAGAGACAGAGCAGCTGTGAAGCTGGACCTTCATAAACACAACAAGAGGCTGATGGAAGACACTGCCATGATCGTGGCAGCCAATTCCATGATCGTGGAGTTAGATCCAGGTAGAAAAAGAAGGAGGATTAGCTAGAGCTAAGTAAGTATGTACCTCCCATTCCATTTCCACAAAGGCTAGTGCAAATAAGGTAGATGAACAATTCACTGTTTTTATGGAGAAATTGAAAAAACTGACAATTAATGTGACGTTTGTAGAAATGATTCAGGATATACCTAAATATGCTAAATTTTTGAAGGAAATCCTGGCATATAAATGCACAATTGATGACACATAACCAGTTTCATTGACTAGAAATTGTAGTTCTATTATTTCAAGTAGAATCCCTTCAAAACTACAAGATCCAGGAAGTTTCATTATTCCATGTAAAGTAGGGAATTTGGTGTTTAATAAGTGTTTGTGTGATTTAGGTGCAAGTATCAACTTGATGCCATATGCCATTTTTCAGAAGCTAGGTTTGGGAGAAATCAAGTCTACTTCAATGGTAATTCAACTTGCGGATCAATCGATAAAGAAACCATTTGGTATCATTGAAGATGTGTTAGTCAAAGTGGACAAGTTCATCATTTCGATAGATTTTGTAGTGCTATACTACAATGAAGATGTAAATTACCCCTTAATTTTAAGGAGACCTTTCCTAAATGCAGGGAGAGCCTTAGTTGATGTTCATGAAGGCAAGCTAATCTTGAGAATTGGAGAAGAAAAGATAGAGTTTTGCATGAGAAAAGAAATGAAAAAGCCAATGGAAGATGAGTCATGTATGAAACTCAACATAATTGATGAATGTGTGTCTGTTGTGCTAGAAGAAGAACCAAAAGCTATTGCAATAAGGGAGGAAATTAAGGTAATAAACAAGGAAGGTGGTGAACCACCTAAGATAGAGCTATTGGTAAGAAATTCTAACCCTACTCCTCCTTCAATTAAAAAGCCACCTGTGTTGGAACTGAAAATTTTGCCTAAATATTTAAGGTATGCCTTTCTAGGTGAGAATGTAACATTACCAATCATAATATCTAACAAACTAAATACAATATAGGAGGACAAGCTGCTCAAAATGGTGCAGAAGCACATTCGAGCATTAGGCTGGTAATTGTCAGATATTAAGGGAATCAGCCCAGATATGGTTATGCACCGGATACATTTAGATAAAGGAAGCAAGCCTGTTTGGGAGAGGCAAAGGAGGCTCAACCCAGTCCAATGTATACCTAAGAAAAGAGACATAACTGTTGTAGAAAATGAAAAGAAGGAATTGTTGTCAACTAGGACAGTAACTGGATGGAGAGTGTGTATTGATTATAGGAAGCTAAATTTTGCCACCAGGAAAGATCACTTCCCCCTTCCTTTTTTGACCAAATGATTGAAAAAATAGCAGGTCATACTTTCTATTGTTTTCTAGATGGCTATTCAGGCTATAACCTAATCTTCATTTTCTCACAAGACCAAGAGAAAACCACTTTCACATACCATATGGTACATTTGCATATAGGCGTATGCCTTTTGGTCTGTGTAGCACGCCTGCCACTTTTCAAAGATGTGTAATTGCAATATTTGTTGATATGATTGAAGAGTTCATGGAAATTTTCATGGATGATTTTTCAGTGTTTGGAGACTCTTTTGAGTCATGTTTGCAGAATTTAGAGCGAGTCTTGAAATGTTGTGTGGAGACCAATTTAGTGCTAAATTGGGAAAAATGTCATTTCATGGTGGATGAAGGAATTGTGCTAGAACACAAGATCTCCAAAGAAGGAATTGAGGTGGACAGAGCTAAAATTCAGATAATATCCAATCTACCACCACCAAAGAAACGTGAAAGGAATTTGAGGATTTCTTGGACATATGGGGTTCTACTGCCGCTTTATTAATAATTGTTATCATTATTAGACCCTTGACAAATTTTTTAGCTAAAGATGTGGTGTTTGATTTTAATAAGGAATGTTTAAATGCTTTTAACACTTTGAAAAGTGCGTTGACCTCAGCTCCAGTTTTAACTTCACCAGATTGGTCTTTGCCATTTGAGATTATGTGTGATGCTAGTGACTTTGCTCTTGGGTGTGTGCTAGGGCAGAGAAATGATAAGAAATTGCATGCTATCTATTATGTTAGCAGAACCTTGACAGGTCCTCAATTAAATTACACCACAACTGAAAAAGAACTCTTGGCAGTAGTATTTGCATATGATAAGTTTAGAGCCTACCTTTTAGGTTCTAAAGTGATTATTTTTACTGATCATACTACTTTGAGATATTTGTTTGTAAAGAAAGATGCAAAACCCAAGTTGATTAGGTGGGTGCTACTACTACAAGAGTTCAATCTCGAAATCAAGGATAAGAAGGGAGCTGAGAATGCAGTTGCAGATCACCTATCGTGTCTAGAAAATGATGACGAGGATGAAGAGGAGAAAGGAGCTATCAAGGAGGAATTTCCAGATGAGTCTATATTTATGATGTAAAAGAAGGAAAATCCTTGGTATACGGATATGGCAAATTATCTAGCCTGTGGTATAATGCCTTCCAATGTTTCATATCAACAGCAGAATAAGTTCTTTGCAAGCACCAAGTATTGTCAGTGGGAGGAACCTTACTTATTTCACCAATGTGCTGATGGCTTAATAAGGAGATGTGTTCTAGAAGAAGAAATAATACCTATACTAACATAGTGTCATGATTCATCATATGCAGGGCATTATGGTGTAAACAAGACCGCTAGTTGGGTGCTTGAATATGGCTTTTACTGGCCAATGATCTTTAAAGATGCAAAGAACTATGTACTTCATTATGACAAATGCCAAAGAATAGGGACCATAGTCAAATATGATGAGATGCCTCAATTATCCATTTTGGAGGTAGAAATATTCGATGTCTGGGGCATAGATTTCATGGGACCATTCCCTACTTCCCTGGGGAATAAGTATATATTGGTGAGAGTTGATTATGTCTCCAAATAGGCTAACGCAGTTGCTAGTCCAACCAATGACGGTAGAGTTGTGAGCAGATTCATAAAAAAATTATTTGCTAGATTTAGAGTCCCAAGGACATTCATCAGTGATAGAGGAACACACTTTTGCAATGCTAGATTTGAGACTTTGCTTAAGAGATATAATGTGCACCATAAAGTATCCACTACATATCATCCGCAGACCAGCAATCAAGTGGAGGTAGTGTGAGCGCCGGTTTCTACCGGGGCCCAGAGCGAGGCTTACGAAAGTCACGGACCAGGGATCACACTTGGAGCGAAAGTGTAGTCTTCCTAAGGGGTTCCCTTAGGGAATGATACGGACTCAAAAGAGTCTCAAGGAGTCGCCACCGGATGTTTCCGGATTGGTCCAACCAACCCATAGCATGAGTGCTAGTTAAACCCTTCAGAGATTGGGTTCGGGTGGTGGAGATCTATTCTATGAGTTTCCAAGATCGATTTTACCATTTTAGTTGGGATTAATTATCCTAAGCAGGAAAGCAAGCGAGCGTAAATGTAAGCACACAGCGCGTTATGTGGATTGGCGTTGCAAGGTTACATGTAAAAAATGACATATAAAGCTATATGACATTTAGATAGCATGGCATATGCATGACATGTGATATAGCAATAAAAGTAACATGGCATATGCATGACATGTGAGTATGAATGACATACCATATGCGTGATATGGCAACCTAATAGGTAAGCACATATAATAGCAAGTAGCGTATGACGTTATGCGTTAACGTTTTAGGTTCATTTTAACGTTTAGGTGTTTAGCGCATGCAAGGCATATGCATGAATGACATATCATATGCATGATATGTGAAGTGATGAATGTCATGGCATATGCATGGCATGTGTATTGTAGATAG
>CANYBF010156957.1:0-30539 GCA_948192965.1 Dalechampia spathulata | reverse complement strand
AAAAATTATACTAATTTTTTTTGTTACGATGAGTGTTGACGTATAAATAGTATAAATTTCACGTGCACATAATTCAACAAACTTTAAATTTATAATCCTTAATAAAGTAATTACGCCTTCGCAAGAATACGGGTCGCAACTGCAGTATAAATGTGTCGTTCACTGGGATTGATGGTAATCAAGTACTAGACATCAATTTCATTAATTATTTAGGTAATAACAAACATTAATCGTTTTCAAATATATTAAACTAACATAATATTAATGGCAAAGGAATATATTACATATAGTACAATTATTTTCAGGGTTGAATGTATGAAACTAATCAAGATACTTCATTAATTATATCAGTTTAAATCTTAAAGCAATGCTTAAATGTAATAACTTTCTTCCCAGAAACTCATTACCTATTGAAGATAGACCTACAGACTACTTTCGTGACCATGAAGTATATATCAATGATGAATTCAAAACTGCATTTAGCTTCCCAATACAATAACTCCTACGTCTAGGTAATTAATGATTAGGTGTTCCCATATGTGTTTAGTCATTTTAGTTTTTCTTTCAAAGCAATTAAAACAACTAAGTAATATTCGATTAAAAGGTCTGGCCATCACCTCATTAATAGAATATATATATCAAGAACATAATAATCCATATGGAAACATTAAGATAAACTGATTCATTAAATAAAATGAAGAAATAGCATCATATCATCCAACCCTAATTCTCTATTAGGTCATAAAGTAAAGTATTGAAGTAAAAGAACAGACGATATTAAAAACATCACAACCATTGTTCAATTCAGAAAGTAATAACAGGAAAGAAAGAAGATAGAACTAATATGAGAACTAAAAATAGATTCTTCAGTTGCTCTCAGCTTCAGACCTTCCAACTTGCCCAATCCGGATGCTTAGCAAGCGTCTTCAATTCCTTGATAGCTCGCCTGCTGCAAATCAAGATCAATTAAAAAATAGTTAGAAAGCTAAATCATTTCTCTTCTTAGTTTTCTCTCTTCTCTTCTCTAAATCCTAATTTTCTTTCTCAATGTCACTGACTGCCTTTTCCTTTCTTAATCCCACGTTTAATCTTTCCAAAAAAAAACGTCCAAAACAATCCCCACCTTCCACCTTTTATCCAATGGCTCAAAATAAAGGATGTAAAATAGGGTTAAAATGACATATACGAGTCGTGTATGAGCTCCCACGACTCATGTAAGCTTCGAAATAAATGAGAATGCAACTGTGGAAATGAGACGAGCCACACACGAGTCGTGTATGTGCTTACACGACTCGTGTAAGCTTCGTAGGGGAATGAAGTCCAACAAATTGAAGAAAATGTAAAAAGGAAAGTCATATGGGTGAGTCATACACGACTCGTGTATGACTCTCCACGAGTCATGTATGACTCGGGGGTGCAAGAATAACAAAGGGGCGAAGGAAGCCGAGACCTACACGACTCGTGTAGGTCCTTACACGAGTCGTGTAGGACTCGTGAGACATACTTAAATTACCTATCTAATTAAACATAAAGAAAAAATACCCAATTAATACTTAAACTAATGACTAAGTGATAAATGAGGACCTAAATCAACTAAATAGATGCACATTAATCTATCATCTAAAGGTGGTTTCCTAATTATGTAAAGTATCCATGAAAAATCAAGTAAAACTAGGACAAAATGAATGACAAAACTTCTAATATGCAAAGTAAACAAGGTAAAGATATATACAAAACATTATAAAATACTTCCTAAGCTTACTAGAAATGCATGAAAATATGATAAAAAATGATTACTTAAGCATGAAGAAAGACATTGATAATCAAATTATCATATACTTAATTTAGAAAGTAGTAATTTGCAAATTGTCATTTTCTTAATATTATTTTTTAGAAGAATATTATTTTTTAAAAATATTTAAAATTATGGCATTTATACCTGTGCCGGATTTTAGGGGGGGGGGGGGGGGTAAGGTGAGCCATTACCCATTGATTTTTTAAATTTTATAATAATATAATTATATACAATTTTTTATAATATTTAATAAAAACTCTGTTATTAAAATAATCGATCATTTTACAAAAATACAGAAAATATTTTAATAATTATGAAAATACATTTTTTATCAAAAATATGAACGTTTTAAAATTATTTAAAAAATACAAAATTTATAAAAATTTATAAAAAATATATATCATACGCATATAATAGATAAATAGTAAAAAGACATTATTTAAATATATATTAGGTATTTGAGATGTATATTTTGAGAATTTAAAATCAAAATTCTAAATTATAATATTTTTAATATTAATTTAGAATAACATATATTTTATATTTTAATCATTTTTAATTTTAAAGTACATTTTTATGAAAAAAATGTATTATATATTAAAAAATATAATAAAAAATAAAAAATAATTTTGAAAAAAATTAGAAAAATAGTTTTGAAATTACTTTTTCCCATCCCCATAAAAATAGAAAAATTATCTCAAAATCTCGTATTCTCATAATTTTTTCAAATAATTTTTTCCACAAAAAATATATTTATATCAGCTAAATACAAAATAATTAATTAATTTTATTTATTTTTAAAACCCAATAACAACCTAGTAAAAACCCAGTCCATATCTTAATAGAAAAAATTATTATTAAAACTTGTAAAACCTAATTTTAACCTATTTATTCAAATCAAAAACCTTAAACCTAATTTTTCTATTTTCTTTAGTCAACGACCTATTTAACTTACAAATCATCAATCAATTTCCTTAGGTTTGATGAATTCTAGGATTGCAGTAACTCCTTTTGTTTAATAGGGTTTTAAAAAACGAAGTACTGTCACAATAAAAAGAAGAAAAACATGTTGCAAAATTAATTACAAAAAAATTAATATTACATTTATATATCATTTAGTAATATGAATTTTATAGGTAGTGATGTTTAATTTTAATGTTATTTTATTTTTATTTAAACAATGTGAATTTGATTGTCTAGTGTTTAGATATAATATGTTTTTGTGTTATTGATATTCTTTTATTTATATACCTTTTATTGCTTTTTTGTAATTACAAATTTTAACCATAATATGGTTATTGTTAACAAGTTAGGAATGTGGTTAATTGATTTAGATTGATTGTTTCTTTCATTAATTTAATGCTTCAAGAATTCATTTTATCAATTTTATTCTAGTATGGATAAATTTTTAATTAAAAGAAAAATATCAAGAGAAAATGCTACAAAAGTCAATAATACTTATATCAAGTTTGATGAATCAAATCCTTCAAAGAAGTCTCATTTAGAAGTTGATTTAGATGATCTTCCTTCAAATCTTGGATTATGAAAAAGAATCTAAAATTATAATCCTAATGAATGTGACAAGATAAAAAGAGCTTACATATATATATATATATATATATATATATATATATATATATATATATATATAAAAGATAATTATCAACCTTAGATCATAATTTTCTACAAAGGAAAATTGAAAAGATATATTGGTGCTTTTTTTCTTTAGGGTTAAGCAAGTGGTGATGCTTTTGTCATTGATGGCTTTATCAATTTTTTTTAAAAAAAGGAGAAAAGTTTCAAACTTATATAAGAGGAATAAAAAATGGTTATAACAAAGCTCGAAAGAAATGTCAAGATTTGATGAATGAAAAGCAACTTATTTTGTTACCTCGCCTATTCAAGCCCAAAAAGACTATGATTTAAAAAATCAACAAAACATGAAAACTTGAGCTTTTACAATTTTTGGCCAGTCATCGTGAAGATATTGAAAAATAAAACTAATAAAAAATATTTAAAAAACTTAAAAATTGATAATTTTTATTATAATTTTTCTTTAAGAAACAAACACCTTAAGTAAATTACTAGAAAGTTTGTTTTTACTTCTAACTTATTAGCAAAACATCACTTTTTAATTTTATATTTTTGAAAAATTTTAAAATTATATCACTTTTGGTCAAATGTATCTTTCAAATACCAATTGCCTTTCGTATTATCATCCTTGTAACTGTAACTATTGATCATCAATCATCAATTATTAGTTTTGGATAAATAAATCAATATAGTAGGTAATAATTACCTTTTCTATTATCATATGTAGTGGATATGTACCTACTTATTTTTCTTTGTTATAATATACATAGTAGATATAAAACTTCCTTTTTTAAGGAACATCAAACTCATACTGTCACACCCAGCCCATACTTGGAGTAACATGCTCCCGTAGCATGAGCATCGATCCTCCCCAAGGAAAATCGTTACTCACACTACAAGGGATGCGTCGTCTCTATGATCTAGTGAAGTTCGTATGGGTACACGTCTCTGTATTAAGTGGTGAAGGAAAGTAACAGCGTGGCGTTCATACATCATACATGTCATACCCTGGATATACAATCATTCATTCATGCAATTCGTATTGATAAGCAACTCAATTGTATTATATACATACAATACAAGTCATACAACAAGGTTTGTGTTATTTACATAATAGGTACACCACACAATACAGAGTTGACTACTGCCACTATGATTAACAGAACCACCCTAACAAAAATGAATATGAGTATGCCCTTGAGGTCCCGTACCACTTCAAGAATAGCCTTCTCTGCTGACGACCTCTATCACTTCTCAGACCACTCACCAGAAGGCTCAGTACCTACGTTCATCAAATAATAATCGCTGAGTATAAAAACTCAGTGGTGCTAGGTAAACATAGGCAAACACACAGGTATAATTCATTTCATGTCAAACCATAACAAACGTCATATATCAAGCATTGCAATCAATCTATAACATCATCATACAAACCATCGTAACATACATCTCCAATACATGCAATTCGAATGTAGTTATGCCTTGCATTCTTCCTCCTCCTCATCTTACTCATCCACTCTTGTTTTCCTATAATTGTGCACATTTCTTTCGCACATAATGGGTCCCTGTAGGTACCGGTACTTATCTCCCGAAGGAGGGTATATAACTATATGGTGTTTTGCACCCATTTCCTACTGTAGGTCTCAAGACTCATCTCCCTTAGGGAGGTCATTCATCTAAATGATTCCTTAAAGGAATCCCATCATCATTATTTGACCCAGTATGCCCAGAGCTGCACTCTCCCCTCATCACTCACTTTCTTTTCTCTCCTTTTCCTTCCTTCATTCATCACCATGCATGCCATGATTATATTACATGCACTTAAGCTTCATACCATAAGGGAATATACACCCATTCCACCATATTATAAGGCTATACCATCATAAAGCAATAAAAACATCAAGTCATAGCATATCAAGCACAAGCATCAAGCATCCACATTTCACATCAAAGCAATAACGTTTCAACACAAAACCTCATGTTTAGACTTTACCAAAGTCTCTAGGCATAGAAATAAGCCAAAACAAGACAATAAGCACACACCACACATCTAGCACAAACCTGTAGCAGTAAGACTTCTAACGTAAGCCCGTAATCCCATTACAACCATCCGTTATCGTCAACTTCAAGCTCTAGCACTCTTCCTGTACTTAGGAACTCTAACTCTAATATTTGGGAGGGTTTAAGAAAGAAGAAGGTGGTAGAAAACTAAGGAAAGTATTAATATTTATCCTTGATCAGTCAAACTTAAGTCGCGTACGATCGTACGACATTCAGTACGCTCGTACGGAGCTAAAACTCCTGACAAGCAGATTTTCCTATGAGGGATGGTACACCCGTACCCCATTTGGTATGCCCGTACGTCCACAATCCACCTGACAAACCCAATTTCCTGCGAGTACGCATACGGCCGAACACCCTTTTGGTACGCCCGTACGGTATCCAGGAGCCTAACTCCCCTCAACTCCCCTATTTGGTACGCCCGTACAGTAACCCGTACACCCGTACCACTCTCAATCCTCCTTCTCCCATTATTCCTAAGCTCATTCTTGAAATACCTAACTCACATTTCAAGCATAAACACTTCTAAAACCTCACACACCACATACAAGACACAACAGTTGCCCCTTATACTACAGAGAAATCTCATAAGGCGGCAATACCCTCTCATCCTATCATCATAACCCGATACATGCGTCTAAAGATACAATATCACTGCACTCCACATCATCATATTCATACGCATGTATTCACAGAGACATTTGCAGTCAAGGAAGCAACATCACGTTTCAATCATCAAACACATAGACACATAAATACACATATACATACGCATACATTAGAACCAAACTACCAGAGTCTTACATGCGGGTGTGACACATACCAAACCACATATACAAACCTATATCAACACCACACATGAAAAATTCAATCCATCTTAACATGATTATCTAACATTATTATCTTTACACATAGATGTTATAAGATTATTTGTTACTGCCATCTTCTCCCCTTTTCTCATAAGAGTGATTTTTAATAAAAACGTCATCCTTCCTTATTTTTTGAAGTTACCAAATTATTTGTTGGATATTGATGAGTGAGTTTTTATTTTCTTTTAAATCTTTACTTCTTTTTCTAAATCAAATCTTCATTTGTATTGCATGTAAATTAAAATTATTATTTAGATTAATTAGTGACATAAATATTATGAGGCTTTTTCAAAAATTAGATATAATGCATTTTATATGTATAATAGAGAGATGAAAATTACATATAGTTTTATTTGATAATTGAATTGGTACAAAGATTAAGTTAAGAATTTTACATTTTTGATTAATAAAAATACTCTTAAGAATAATCAATTAACTTGTCTACAAATATAAAAAAAAAATTAATAAGAACTTGTATAGAAGAGTCTAAATGGGTAATTATTAATGAGATTAAATGTAATAATTTTCTCTACTTGTTAATGAGTCTCATGATATCTCAATGAAAAAGCAAATGGTTATAATTATGAGGTTTATGAACAAGTACAAGCATGTTGTTGAAAGATTTCTTTGTCTTAAATATTATTTGATGTTTCAACCTCTTTGTTGAAAATCTTTACATATCTTGTTTACTCAATATGGTTTATTTGTTTCTAAATTTAGATGGTAAAAAATGACAGAGAATCAAATATGAGTGAATAATTTAAAGAGTTGAAGATAATAATTTCAACTAAAACTTAGTTATTTTTTTATGTTCATTGTTTTGCCCATGAATTGTAATTGGTAGTTATTATTGTTACAAAGAACATTTTTGATTAGTTATTAGTTATTCAACATGATTGTGAACATTATTGGTGCTTCTCTTAAAATAAAAGATGCATTATTTTAAAAGTATAATGAAATGATTATGAAAGAACTAGAAAAAAGTGAAATTCTTTTGAGTTCAAAACTTTATGACAATTGATGGAGCTTACAACATACAACTCTTATGCACTTATTTACAATATAAGAGTCAGTATTTTGAAGTGTTATAAATTATGTGTAATGATGAAAGTGTTTTAAATAAAAATGCATAAAATTAAGTTTAATACAAAGGATGAAGAATTTTAAATATATATTTATCTTACATTTAATTATGAAAATGTTGGAATTGACGAATGAATTATCTTTTTTTTCAACAAAAATATCAAAATGTTGTTAATGTAATGAGACTGATTATGATTGTAAAAGATATTTTACAAGACTTAAGAGAGAATGAATGAGATGGACTTATGAAAAAAATGAAGAACTTTTACAACATAATATTTATTGTAATGTCAAATATAGAATATAACATATCAATTAGACGTCATTTGAGGTGTAAGAGTTAATATGTAACTTATTATCATCATTATAATGCTAAGATTTTTATTATTATTATTGATTTAATTATCATTGAGACAAACAATTGACTTAATGAAACCTTTATAGAGTTTTTATGATGCATTGGTTGTAATCTAAAAAACTCCTTTTCTAAATATGATTATCAAATCCTTTTTCAATATGCTAAAATTTCTTGTGGTGATTTCTCCATATATGATATATTATCTTGAAACAATTTGATGTCTACATTTATGATATGAGAAAAAATAGTTTTTTTTTCAAATTATTATAATCTTGTAAGTCTAGCTATAAAGATGATCCAGATAAGCAAACATTATATTTTTCATTGGTTTATCAACTTACAATAACAATAACAAAGATTGAAAGAGTTTTTTCTACGAGGAATATCATTAAAACATAATAAAACCATTTTAAATATATTACCTTTTTCGTTAATAAAATTTTCCAACATCACCATATCTTTTATCTACTAACATCACCTATCATATTAATTATATTAGAGTTACGTAGTTACACATTAGTATTGATTATTTAATTTATTATTTATATTATTTTCTATAATCATTTTTAATATTTTTAATTCTAATAAATTATTATTATTATTATATATATTATTTAAAATTTTATTACAACACATCATTTTAATCTTAATAAAATTATATTGAAACTTATAATTCTATTTCTATTATTATACATAATATTTAAAATTATATTATAAAATATAATAATTTTAATTATCATAAAATTATATTATACATATTACTTTTATAATAATACTTTTATTTCTTTAAAGTTTTATTATTATACATACTATTTAAAATTCTTTTTTATAATCAACAAATCATGGAATCTTAATTGATATAATCATATATTCAAATTTAATTGATTAATAGTTCTAAAATTTCAATTAAAATATTTTATTTCATTGATCCTTTATTATCTATTTATATTAATTTAAAAATTTTAAAGTTACTTTAAAATAAATTATAAAATAAAATTTTAATATTATTATTTTTAATAAAAAATTTATCAACTAAAATTAATAAAAAATACATATATTAGTCAATATTATTTTTTTAATTAAAAGCTTGAAAAAAGTATGTTTCACCAATATACTTCGTGTAACCTTATAATATGAGTTTGAAAATATTAAGTTATACATTAATAATGTGGAATATTTGTACCTATTAGATAATAAAAATAATTAATATTTATATTTGATTTTGAATATAATTCTTAGATTAAATTAGTTGTTATAAAAATTAGATAATGAAATTTAATTTTAACAAATCACACTATTAGATAATAAAAATAATTAGTATTTATATTTAATTTTGAATATAATTCTTAGATAATCATAAATTCAAATTTAATCAATTAATAGTTCCAAAATTTCAATCAAAATATTTTATGTAATTGATTTTTTATTATTTATTTTTATTAATTTAAAAACTTGGTATTTCAAAATACATTATAAAATATTATTATTTTAATATTATTATTTTTTGATAAAAAGGACATTTTTATCTACTAAAATTCATAAAAGACTCACATACTAGCATGTGCTACAATTTCTCTTAATCAAATATCCGAGAAAAGTATGTTTAATTAATCTACTTTTCTTAACATTTATAATATGTATTTAAAAGTGTTAAAGTTAAATATTTACAATATCAGATATTTTTATTACTATTATATAATAAATAATTAATATTTATATTTAATTTTAAATATAAGTCTTAGATAAAATTTGTTATAAAAATTAGATAATGAAAATTAATTTGAAAAAGTCAAACTATTAAAGAATAAAAAATAATTAGTAATTATATTTAATTTTGTATAGAATTTTTAAACAATTATATATTTAAAATTAATTATTTAATAGTAATAAAATTTTAATTAAAATATTTTATGTGAATGATTTTTATTATTTATTCATATTAATTTAAAAATTTTAAATGTATTTAAAATAAATTATAAAATATTATTATTTTTTGATGAAAAAATTTTATCTACTAAAATTAACAAATTTCTATACATTAAAATTAATAAAAAAATTAATTTTTGCAAATTATAACTATTACTTTTAGTTTTATATTTATTTTTATTTTATATAAAATTAGATAAAAATTAATTATATAAATTAAAATTAGTATTTATTAATTTTATATTTATTTTAAATAGGTAAAAATTAGTATTTATATTTTTTAAATAAAAATTACTTTTATATATAATTAGATAAAAACTAGTATTTATAAAAATTGAAAGAAATAATAAATTTATGTTTTTCCTTATTTTCTTCTCTCTTAAAAAAGAATTAAAAGTGATAATAAATCAAATTGAAAATAATATTTCAAAAAAATAAGATATAATATTAGAGAGTTTGATATCATTAATTACAGCCTCAAAAGAAATATCAATATCACAATATATATATATATATATATATATATATATATATATATATATATATATATATAATTATTTATAAAAATTGCATTTACATTGGAAAATGATGTAGTAAATATAAAATGATAGTATAATTTAATTATTAAACGACTAACTTTTCATTATAATTCAGTTTTCATATTTTCATTCTAAGACTATAGAAATTATCATTGTTAATAATCATCAGAATAAATACGACACGTGTCAAGAGGTAGCAGAGAATAGAAAATGGACACGTCGGTACGTAAGAGTGACGGTCAAAGACATGCAGAAAAGTGACAGAGCCAATAGGAAGAGGGGAGCGAGAGAGACAAAGAAATTGAGAAAATCGAGGATAGAAAAGGAAATGATTTTGCAATCCATTGCTTTATGATTGAGGCCTTTTTTCATAATTTCATATTTTAACAAAAATAAAAATATATATATAATAAGAGAGTGAGAAGGAGACAGAGCGGTGTCAGTGAGTAATGCTGAGTGGCAGCTTTGTACATTCACATCAGAGGAAACGGGCAGCCGGGCAGAGTGGACGTTGATGGAGACCACTCTCTTGTTTTCGAAAATACGGGCAGTCATGTCACTGTCTGCCCGGCATTCTAGGTGGGCTACTTTGATTATTATACATGACATCTTTGGTACCATAAGGTGATATACCCTCACCCCAAGGGCCCCCACACCCCGACCCGACAGGGATGGTGGAGGAGGTAAATCACGGTGCCCACAAGGAGCCCACCCAGAGGGTGTAACTCCCACACTGCGGCTGCCAAGACTCGAACCGTGGATCTTTGGTACCAATGTCACATCCGAGTACCAACTGGGCTACACCCGTGCGGGTATTATACATGACATCTTGATCCATTATCATCCTGTTCCATAGAATTTTCATATTAATTTTATGTAAGTATTTAATTCAAATTTATAATAAATTAAATTATTTTAACATTTAAATTTAAATAATATATTTTCCTTTTTCTATGAACATTTTGCATTTGATAATATCAAATATTATAGTTTATGTTTATAATACGTTGAAAATATCATTTATTTGAATCTAAGCACAAATTGATGGATTCATATATATTAATATTTTTAAAAAAATTTTGTACTTTTTATATTATTAAATACAATTTTTGATTAATAATTTATAAATAACTTAATATATTTTATATCCTAAAAAGGGGGACAAATAAAAATTAATATATATAAATTTAAGTTAAAAATTAATCCAACAAAGTTTTAAATTCAACTTCCTAAATATGAAAATTTTTTATATTTTTTTATATTTTTTAATATCCTTATTATTGAATAAAAAAGAAAATTAAATAATATCAACCTTTTTAAATATACTTTAGTTTAATTTTTAAGTTGATTTTTCTTGTATTTTGTTGATACTTCTTATATTGTTTTCAACATATATAATATTGATATATAGATATATTTAATAGATATTGATGAATATTAGAATTTTATCATGTGTTATACATTGATATTAATTATTTGCTATACTATTTATATCATTTTTTATAAATTTTATAAATATTTTTTAAAATAATACATATCATTTAAAATTCTATGATAACACATCATTTTAATCTAAATAAAATTTTATTATTATACATATAATCTTTATAACATAATTTTTATCACCTTAAAATTTTATTATTATAAATATTTTTTAAAATTTTATTATTATTTGAATTAAAATTTTTAATAACATATATTTTAATTAATTTTCTTATAATAACTTCATAAACATTAATATTTTTTTACTATCTTAATTTTATTATATTTTATTTTAATTAAGATCATTTTGACTATATTTTATTTACATTACATTTATGATATTTTAAATTTATATCATCATCAATTAATTAATAAATTATATTTTAATATAAAATTCAAAAATATTTCAATAATTATAATCATTCATAATATAAAAAAACACTTCAGTATATATATAATATAAAAATCATATTTTAATTTAAATATATAATTATTTTTAATCCATAAATTGAATAGAAAATAAAATGTAACTTATTTTCATTAATCACTCTTTTATCACTATTAAAATATTTTAAATCATTTTTCATGCTTAATAAAAATACTTAAAGAATATATAATAAATAAATTTGATATATCATTAATCATATTTTATTTTTCATAAAAAAGATAATTATTTTCTAGAATCAACTAACAGTATTAGTTTAATTATAATAAAACTTAATAATTTATTTGAAATCAAATTCATATATTGTATTCTTAGGTAATTTAAGTCAATATAAATATTTATGTTAAAACTTTTAGATGAAATTAATTTTATAAACTAAAATATATTATATAATTTTTTATATTTATTTTAGGTAGATAAAAATTAGTATTTTTATTTTAATTTTTGAAAAGAACTATTTAAGATAAAAATTAGTCTTACAAAATAAAAATATTACTATTTAGTGTTTTCATACTTATTTTAAGTAAATAGAATTAGTATTTGTATTTGTATTTGCATAGAATTCTTTAAGTTCAAATTATTTAAAATTAGATAATAAATAATTTTTATAAATTAAAATTATTACTATTTAATTTTTATATTCATTTTAGGTAGATAAAATTAGCATTTATATTTATATTTTAATAGAATTTTTTAAGATAAAAATTAGTTTTTACATAATATTAGATAAAAATTAATTTTTACAAATTAAATTATTACTATTTAGTTTTTCATTTTTATTTTATATAAAGTTAGATAAATTTTGGTTTTTATAAATTTGTTTACAAATTAAAATTATTATTAGTTTATATAAAATTAGATAAAAATTAATTTTTATAAATAAAATTATCATTATTTAATTTTTATATTTATTTTAGGTAGGTAAAAGTTAGTATTTATATTTGACTTTAAATAGAATTTTTTATATAAAAATTAGTTTTTATAGGCAATTACATAAAAAATTATTTTTTACAAAAATTGAAAGAGATGGTAAACTTTTATTTTCCTTACCCTTCATATTTCCTGTTTTAGTATATTAAGATTTATCATTTATATATTTTGTTGTTTAATATTTGGTATGAGTTTACGTACTATTTAGATGATAAATACATGCACGTGTATATTATATAATATTTGTATTTACTAATATATGTTATATAATATATTTGGATTTATCAAAATATCATAATATAGATACATATTATTATGGAAACAATACATAATTTTTGAAAAATTTCAAATAATAAAAGTATCAATAATAACAATAAATTTATTATTGGATCTTGAGATCTTTGATCTTAGTTTTAATGTTAATAAACTATGTTTATATTGTTAATAATGTATTTTAAGGTTTTAAATTAAAGGAATTCAATTTGATTGTATTTTGAATGAAAAATGAAGTTTCAATTTTTTGTTTAGGTGTACCACTTTTTAGTATGGTCAAACCAATTTGGTACCCCATGTGGTATAATTATATAGCAAGACAAACTATTAATAGTTTCTTTTGTAGTTCATGCAATAACTATTGGTTTAGGTGTACCAACTTTTGGTACAACCATAGGCCTTATGTTAAGTATGTGTATTATGATATCTTGGGTAATAGGTTTTGGTATTATCATACCATGGATCGTATGGGTTTTTGGTTGACTCACATACAAGCATGCACAATTTGCAAATAGCTTTTTTTGCAATCTTTTAAAATACTCATTTTATTTTTTAATGTGAACAAACCTCATTTTTATTACAAATGATTCTAATTTAAGTGTTTTAGATTAACTAGCCAAATTTTTCTAAAAAAAAAATGAAGAATTTCCAGGTAAGTTTTAAAGGCATAAGAAGTGGTGGTATGAGTTTACCACCTAATGTACTACTATAAAGCCTTAATCTTCCTTGCAAGTCAATAGTAGAGCTAGAAACTTAAGTGAAGAGGGATTAAAATTAAGGATGATAATTTAAATTAATAAGTTATATTGGGTTATGATAATTTTTTATATAATTTATTTAATTTAAAAGTATATTTTTAAAAATTATACATAATTATAATTTGATCTTAATATATCTATGAAGCTAAAATTGTACCTCTTCCCTTAAAATTATCAATGAAGCCAAGATTAGAGCCCTATTAACCTTGATGTTGGCTCTACTAGTATTTTATTTTAAGTGTAGGATATATTATAGTACAAATATAAAATATATAATGGTATTATTGTATTACTTTATCCTTCCTCGACCTTCTTCTTTAGTAAGTTATGATAATATGTACCATCATGGAGCTTAATCTTAACTTATTTATATAGATCAATGTGATACCATCATACTACATTATGGTGCTATTGTACCATCTTGTATAGGCAAAACCATATAGTATTTTATATGTGATTTACAATCTAGATTAATTAGGCTTTTAAAAAAGGAAATAACATATAGTTTTTCAATAAATGCATCATAATGACTCTTTGAGCTTGAGAGTATATTTATTCATACATTTAGACTTGTTAGAAGTAATGAATTACATCTCTAAACTATTAAAAATCAATTTCCCCTTTATTAAGTTTAATATTATAATTATTCTCCATTTATTACTTTAAAAATTTCTTCTTAATTTAATTCTTTTAGGTTGTTGAGAGCATTAAACAATTTTTGGATATTTAGTTTGTGTTATAAGTATTAAAAAAGGTTTTGCATTATTATAAAGGTTATTAGTTTAATCCTTAAAAATATTATGATTTATTTTATAGTTAAGAAGAGTCGTTTTCTATATTGAAAGAGCTTGAAGTGAAAACTCAAGCATTTTGCTTAAATGGATGTAGACAAAAGGTCATGAAACCACTATAAATCTTCCATGTCTTTATTCTTCTTTCTTGACTTTCAATCATATTTTCCTTTGAATAATCTTTTTTAATTAGATAATGTATTCACTTCCCATTCTATATTAATGTTGTCATAGAGATTTCATTTAGTTAAAAACCTTTAGGCTCTAACTTCTACAAAGAATTAACATTGTTAGAGTTAAGATCAAATTGCAATACAAGTTTTATAAAATTAATCTTACACAAAACTTTCCTTTTTTAATGGAACCAATTACCTCTATTAGAAGCATAAAATGAGTTATTTCTTAAAAAGTGATAAAGTAGACTTATAGGATATGATCAAAACTTATTATACCACTCTGATAGTTACTTGAATAGATGAAGTAACAACATTAAAGTCAAAGAGCAATTAAAGTAAAGAAGAACAAAAGACTAATAATAGGAATAAAAAGACAATAAATATGTTATATTATATCATAGGTAAAGAGAGCCTCTTAATGTATGATAACAAAGTAAATAGAGGATGCCTTGGAGACCATCATGCACTAATCAAGTAAAGATGAAGAAGATTCAACTCTTAATTTACTAATATGAGTTATTTATCATGAAGCCAAATGAAAGCATGTTAAAGATCTATAACATGCTCAAATAATTACAAATGGATTGATGAAGCATTAAAAGTTAAATGTTAAATAAGACATCAATAATAAGATCTTAAAAGTGCACTCAAAAAGGATTAAGAGGCAAGAATGGCCTCAATTGAAGAAGTAAACAATTTGTCGACTCTCTAAATTGATGTTTTATTTGGAAAGTTACTTACCCATTTGATATAACTTTAAACTAAGGAGCTAAGGAAACCAAAAGAAGAGGCCCTCAAAGTTATAAAGAAAAAAAGAAGAATGATTTCTCAAACAATAATAATTTTGATGATGAGGTTGTTATTCTCGCTAGAAAAGTGAAGAACTATAATAAAGAAGAAGAAATTTGAGAGGTAATTCAATAAGTCATTTGAAGCAAGAAAAGGATTATAATAAGAAGGATCAACAAAAGAAAAATTAAGTCAATCATTAAGAATGTAATAGCTTAAGACATATGACAAGCAATTATACTTTATTCAAGAAGATATTAAAGTCATATAAGAAAAATACATTCAAACCATAACAATATCATAAACATTTAGTTTGTGTTAGTTTCATAATGTAATAATGTAATATATTGGATCAAATTAAACACATCGGTTAAAATGATAAATTATTTTTATTATATATATTAAATTGTTTTATATTTCAAAATTGTAAATAAAAAAAGTTTTACATCTTTAAGAAATTATAATAATTAAAATTCAAATCAAATTGAACATCAAATATAGTAAATTTTGAATTTTTGTGAATTTAAAGTAATTAAATTTATTAACAAAACCAGTCAACGCTTGAAAATTCTAGTATTCTACATTCATATTCCAACATTTAATTTTAAATCTTATTTTTTTTAATAAAATGATTACTTAAATTTATTCAATATAAAAAGAGAAACTATTTTTAAAAATAGAAAATACTCCCCTAAAATGAAATATAGGCAATTCTAATAATTTTCTTGTAAATTAAATTTGTATTCTTATTTTAAAGGTTTATTCATATATTTCCACAATTTTTGTTATATTTAAGATAATTTTTGAAATTTCTCAAAAATAACAAAAAAAAGGGATATTTGGTAAAATGATTTATGGGTCCGTTGTAAAGTTAAGGCTTATCCAGATCATTTCAGTTCTCGCAGAAGGAAAAACATGGCAACCATCTCAAGACTGGCCACTCTGTTTTCCCTGTCACAAGAACCCTTCAAAACCCCTCCCTCTTCTCTTCAAATTCTTCCACTTTCCATTGCAAAACCCACTTTAGCTTCCGTTCCTAAGCTCTCTGCTTCTATTCCAACCTTCAAATCATTCTGCAACTCCGTCTCCACTGCCATCACCACCACCACCAATTATGAGGTACTTTCTCTTCCTTCCAATCGACTTCCTTTTATACAATCATTACCAGATTCTTGTTATTTACTTTATGCAATGCCTACCCAGATATATTTCAATGTTCATCATATATGTAGCTATTTATTTGAAGATTAATGATTTCGAAAGTTTGAGCTTCTCATTTTGGTGGTTCGGACGAGTTCGTCCGTGGAGAGAGTTTTAGTAGAAAACCAATCTGATGAGTCGAGTTGATTGTGTGCTTTTTGCTTGTTATTGAGTCAAACTCGAGCTGAGTTTGCAAAATCATTTCAATTATGGCAATGTTAAACAACATATAATAAAATTTCATATTTTAACACTAATAATTTAAATTTAATATATGTTTTATGTTGATGTAACTATAATAATATAAATTATATATGAAATCATTCAAATTACCATCATTTAGATTAACCAAAAACTTACGAGTAATCGGCTCGTAGTTTAAAATATCAAATATTATCTTATTTGAATTTAGCTTGCAGCACTAATTCTCACAGGCAAAGTGATAAGTTCAGGCGTTGAACAGATAGTTTATCTTATCCTTGTAAGATAAATGTGGTTTGATCCTTAGGAAGTGGTTTAGGAAAGAGTTATCTGTACTGTCAAACAACTTCTGCTTGAGTTGTTGCATGATTTTATGTTTTTTAAGGTGTAAATGGTGTTCTTAAGTTTGTCTCTTTGTTTTGTCGGGTTCTGTTTCCAATGTAATGAGGAAATGCTTTGCAGTTTTCTGATGGAAATGCAGAGGTAGAATTGAGATTACCACTTGGAAACCAAGAGTTTCAGAGTACAAGAGATATATTTGTCGATGCAAATGGCAACTCATTGGTTGTCAGAGTAAACAGCTTAGGCTCTATCACTACTCTTATAGAAACTAGTCATCTATTTGACAAAATCAAGCCAGCAGAAACCATCTGGTTTGTCGATCTGACTTTGCATATTGTTGTTTCTGTTTGCTTCTAGTCTATTCATTCATTTGTTAAATAGCCTTTTTGATATGGTAATGTTGTTGTTGTTGTTTCAAATAGGTATATAGACGATGATCAACTGGTTATCAACTTGAAGAAGCAGGATCCTGAACTGAAATGGCCTGACATTGTCGAGTCATGGGAATCATTGACGGCTGGAGCAATGCAGCTTCTTAAAGGGGCATCGATCTATATTGTTGGTCATTCAACTGATATTAACCAAAAAGTTGCTCGAGAACTTGCTGTAGGTCTGGGGTATTAATCTATCTTCATTTTGGTTTCTACCTTTATTTTTCATTTCGTGACATAGTATAGATTTTCTTTTTTCACGTATAGATGATCATTAAGGACCGGTTTCATTATCTATGCCAGCCTGTATGTTGACAATCTGCTCAGGTTGTGAAACTCTTTGAATTACAAGAGTCTTCTCTGTATTAAGAGTTTGCTGGATAAAATGTTTCAGGTATACACCGCTTGATACACAGGAATTGCTGGAAACATTTGCCAAGCAAACAATGGATTCATGTGAGTATAAGAATTAAACCTTTCGACCATTCAAAGTTCCTGCTGTTTAAATCCAACTAGCCAAAGATTTTCTTGCGTATCTTTTATTTGAAAAATGAATTTATTGCTCTAATGGAATCAAATGGAAACATGACGCCACATATTTTAAATGGCTTCTGTTAACCATCTTGCAGCGCATTAACTAGTTTAATCAATTCCAGGGGTGCTGGCTGAGGGTTCAGAGTCTGTAGCTGAGGCGGAAAGTGCTATACTAGAAAGCCTGAGCAGGTATGGTATATTAATCAATCTGTTTATCAGCTTCGTAATTGTCAGGTAGGTTTAGCAGTATCCTTTCTTTGGTTTTGCTGGTTCTGCAGTCATGTTCGAGCTGTTGTTTCGACATTAGGAGGGGAGCTGGGAGCTGCTGGAAGGGCTGACAGATGGCAACATCTTTATGCTGGATTTACCGTCTGGTTGTCACAGACTGAAGCCACAGGTTACTATTGTTCATCACTGTGTTTTAGATAATTTTTATTTGCCTGTCTACGTTTCTTGGTACCAAAATCAAAGGCATGGACTTGTTTTGGCATATTAATGATTGTGATTGGGATCTCTTCATGTTTACATTCCTGTTGTTGCGGAAACATGCCGATCTACTGGCATGTTTACATTGCTTGCCTTGTATTATCCCATCATGCTCAGTTCTTGAATTGAACATACAAGTCATTTCATAGTATGATTGCAACACATCAGTCATCGGTTACATGTTAGAATAGTGCTTACAAATCCATGTTTCAGGTTGAAACATGCCTGTTCGTTTCTGTGCTCATTTGGAAAATAACAATTTACTTTCAAAAATTCAATTTTGAGGTATTACTAAGAAAATGAAAGGGAGGACTTTTTCTTACTGTGTAACTTGAGATTCAATATGTTCATCAATGATCTATCAGAATGACCAACATGAAATGGAGGAAAAAGGAATCCTACCGTATGGTTCTGAAAGTTGCTATGACATGGTTTGAAATGCCAATGACTGCCATATCTGATTATATCGGCTTGCAGATGAGAGTTCAGCGAAGGAGGAGGCCAGAAGGCATGTTGAAGACGGTAGGTTGGCTTACTCCAATGCAGATGTGGTTGTCCAGGTTCAGGGATGGGATGCTGATTACGCAAAAAGTGTAGCTCAGGCATCGCTGAGCGCCCTCAAACAGTTGATCCTGTCTGATAAAGATCTTCCAGGTACTCATCCATTTTAAATCCAAGTTTACTTGCTTTTCAGTTCTTAGAATATATAGATATTGTTAGCATCAGAAACTTTTATTCCCAATACTGCTATTTTGAGAATCCAAGCAGAAAGAAAAATGGCTGTAGAAATAAGGCATGAGAGCAAAAGGGTTGTGTTGTTGGGAACCCTTTTTTCATTGTACATGAGACTCATGCAAGACAACTTGTGTTTGCATTGCGTGACCTGGAAATTTGGAAGTATATTCCACCCCAGAAATGCTTGTGAGAATGATCCTGGTGATTATGGTCATGGCTGGTATCAATTACAATGCATTATTCAATGTAGAGTTGATTTGATTGCATGAAGAAATAGACGAATGCTTTGGCCTATGTTAGTTAATGCAAATTGAAAAGCGGAACATTAACATTTTGATTTGATGTGAAGGTAAGAAGAGCCTGTATATAAGGTTAGGGTGCAGAGGTGATTGGCCAAATATCAAGCCTCCCGGATGGAATCCATCAGCAGAAGCCGATGCCACCTCTTAGCATGCTTCTTATTCATTCTTTTTGTGTTATGAATTACAGCACCTTCTGCTTATGGAGTTTGTGTATCAATTACCTGTAATCAACTTGGCATGTGATGTGATGCATTTCTAAGCACCATTTCATTGGATCCAATTCTTAAAGAAATAGCTGACCCAAACCCAAATCCAAATCCAAATCTAACCTAGTCTTTTGCCAGCTAAATTAATGAATTAGGTTTTGGCTTTTAATTTTAAAAATCAATAATTAACCGAACCGAAAAATTGTCAGAAATATTAATATTAATATTTATATGTATTTTACACGTTTTAAACTAGACAAATAAATAAAATTCTTCAAAAAGTTATGATACTGCTTTAAAAAATAATAATACAATGACAATAATAATTTTAATTAAAAAAAAGTCAGTGAAAAATGTGGGCAAAAATAAATTCAAGTAAAACTGGAACACAGCAAATATATAAAACAAAACGGTCAAATGATTAACCATTAATCGATTATTCAACACAAACAGTTTAGATATTTGATTTTTTTCTTTAAGGTAGAAGGAAAATGAAAGACAGAAAAGAAATTAGTAGTAAATTTTCATTGTTTAGGAACCAAAAACATGAAGCAAACAAATGTAAACTCAATAAAATATATAATTTATTTATTAACTTAAAACACCTTTAAAAAATTTAATTAAACGAGTCGAGAAACTAATAATTATAAAAGATTAATAATTAGAAATATATCCTTGTTTGTTTTAAAAATGTAAAAGAATATATATTTCGATGTATATTTGTTATTTGTTTTTATTATGTGAAGAATGATGAATCACAAGCAAACAAGTGGCGAACAGTTTGTTGCTTTGAAAAGGGAGGAAGTGTTGAACAACGTTCTACCCTGGAAGGCATACAAAAATGGTGTTGGAGTTTCAAGTGAAAGTTGTGATTTGCACTTGAAGTTGGAAGCAAGCATTAAAATCAGGAGCCTGTACAAGCAATTTGGCTAATATCATGTACGGTCAAAGTTGCACATCCCTTCAATGGGAACTTACCATCAGCAAGGAGAGACGAATCATCAAACACATTTTGGCCACCATTCCCCACGTTTGCATTTGCTTGCCCTATAACGTTCGTTAAGAATGATTAAAACCGACATCCTGCGGTAAGATATCCGCTACTCCGCTTCTAATTTCTTCATAGTTGATTGCTCTGTTAGGTACCTGTACAAGAATGCCAAGTGTCACAATTAAGGAGAGTCGATTATTCATTTGTCATGGTTGATCCCTTGCATAACACACACCTGGCAATAATAGATTTTTATGTCAATCACGACACAGTTTCAACAAAATCTGACATATAGATGCACGTGCAAAGCCACGTGTTAGGATGGCACAGGGCCTAGTGAGTTCCTAAACGTACGGAATTGTTCAATTTGCCTACAACGACTTAGGCTAAATCATTTTGTTGGACCAGGCTTAAAGTAAAATCGACTCATTCACTTAAGTTCAAGCAGAGAGTGCGCAAGTCTGGAGGTGTATTCCCTTCCTGACAGTCAGATTGTTGTCGATCTTTAAGCTTCTGTCTGAAAGCGATTCACATGGAAACTATCCACACGACCCACATGCACAAGGCTAACCAGTAAACCATGTGGTGAGTTGCCTATTTTAACTACACTTTCATCATTTTATTTTATTTTTTTGGCAAATTCGTGGCATTTAATGAATTCCTCCTTTAATTTCTATTGCACTTTATCAAGCATGTCAAGCTAATTACGTTGTCAAAATCATCATTATTTGATAGTCTGATGCACAAGTAAAGCCAAGAAAGAAATGAATCTTAATAAAGAGAAAGACATGACGACTTACTTGCCAGTGTAAAAGCCAGCAGAGTACCAAGCATTTAAAACGACACTCAGATCTGTTTCAGATTTTGTGCTTTGAGCCATTTCTTCCTCATTGTCTTTCCCATTCCCTTTCTCTACATTCAATGGGAAACACCAAATAAAAAACATAAAATGAAAAATAAAAGATTCAAGAAAAGGCATGTTATCTAATAAATAGGCTCTAAACTCTATTTCTTTAATTCTTCCATTGCACGGCAATCCCTTCAAACTAGAACTACTTCGCTTCAAACACACTATTGAAGTTGCACCTAGGAGCTAATATTCCCCTTCTCTCAGCAAACCAACACCCCCGGGAAATCCTGTGAGTTCAACTTTTAGTTTCTTCGTTCTAGTCATTTGACAAACAAAATCACCTGTGAGAGAGAAATGATCATCAATCCTCCCCTTACTAGATGCACTACGATTTTGAAACTCAAATACTAATTTTTGGGACCAAGCATTAAAAGGTTGACTAATTTGAGTGAGAAACTAAAACTTTTACCATGACATTCTTTGCAATTCAAGATCAATCAATAATGTTGGTAGTCAAGTGTTCAAAAGCTTGTTTGAACTAAGTGCAATACTAAATGTTTGTTTCACTATTATGTTCTACATGCTTGAAGATTAAATAATCAGATAATTAGCAAAAGAACCTTAGATTTTCCCAAACCTTATGTCTTGCATTTAGAATGTCTAGAACCAAATCCAACCACAAAGGAAGTTACAAACTCACATACATAACCAAGATTTGACTTAACTTCATGCTGAAAGGACAGGAGAGATCTTAATGTTTCTTAGCATATACTCAGTTATGGCATGCAAAATTGGAAATAAGGAGTTTGGTTTCATGGAATATGTTTTCCTAAGAGATTTGTAGGATTTCTAGTGTTCGGTGGACCTTAGGAAAATACTTTCCAGGAAAATGGTTTTGTTTTGAAGAGGAATAAGAGGGTTGTTTTGAGAAATTAATTCCCACTGGAAGAGGAAGTCATTTTCCAGAAGGTTATGTCAACTGAACTCATTCTGTCAACCAGAATGGATTTTCAGTAGACCAGAATTAAGGTAGTAACATTGTTGAAATTTGTTGGATGCTTAGTTTAGCTCAGTATGCTGGAAGATCTCATTTTACAAAGTACAAACAGACATAGGAAAATAAAAAATTTTCCTGGAACAAGGAAAGTTACTTGCAGGCAAGCCAAGTTATTCTCAACAAAAAAAAACCAACGCCTAAGATAGAAAATTATCTCTTCTACAGGCCTGCCGTAGTTAATGCTTGATAAAAGATGATGTCAAAAATAGTTGCAGCTACCAAGATGCCCAATGTTGAAATACCAAAAACCTTCCTTTAATAACAGTCACTGGGGCTAGCAAATGACAAGAATGATGCAATACAGAAATAAATCACTATGGACATTGAACAAGGTCTGTATTGACAGCCGTGAAAAAAAAATATATAATTCAAAACAAAAATGAAATTTTTCACAATAAGGAACTCTTTAGAACAAAACAGTTTCAAATGTTTTTTTTTTCAAAATTAAAGGTCACAAAAATTTTGAAAGCAATAATAATAATTTCAATTCCCCTATTTCCTCTCATTTGCCAAATGAAAGTTTACAAGGAGAATTAGTCCTTTCTGTCAAATTCTTTTTATTTCTCTTTTTTCATTCCTCATTTATAAAACTGAACAAGGGAACGCAGAAAGGTTCTTCTCGTTTCTTATCCTTGTTCTGCATTTTCTATTGCACCAAACAAACGATACAACCTGGTACAAAAGATTATTTAGTAAAGATGGCTCACCTTTTGGGCTAGAATTACCAAGCAATATTGTCTTCGTAAAAGATATTGCTCTTTCTGCAGCTCCCATTGCTACTTTTACAATGTCACCATCTACATGAGAAACAGAACTTGCAGAAGCCATTGCGCCAGAAGAATTGTCACGCGTTTTATCAGCACATGTAGCACCAAAAGAACAAGCTGAAAATGAAGAGCACGGAAATGCTGAACAAGGACAAGCACAAGGGCAGCATGCAGGTTGGATTGTAGAAAATGAAAGATCTTGCGAAGTGCAGTAGGCAGTCCACTGCTGGCTTGAATCAACACCGTCTGAAGGATAATTGTAACTATAACTGCCAAATTGCTGCAGCTGTTGCAGAATCCTTTGTCTGTTTTCCTCAATTTCATAGTACTGGCTAAGTAACTGATGATAAGATTCCACATTTTGTGCATATGAATGCTCATTTGCTGCTTGTTCTTGCTGGCCAATTGATGAATTTACAGGTCCAACTGATCCCGAATGATGATTGTCTTGAGTTGGTATGAGATTTTTAACCTCTTCCGGATCCTTTGCAGCATTTGATGCAACATTGCTTTCCTCATTACCATCCCTTAAATATGCAAAAGTAAAATAATCAAATCATCTTATCTTATATATGAATACCCTATTCATTAGAAATCAACCACAACTGCTTGACAAGCTAAACCATGAAGCCAGGAAAAAAAAAGAGTTACAGCTAAAAAGAAGAAAAAAGGAAAAGACTACTGCAAAATTCAATTGAACAGAATTTCTTTAGAATTTGCAAACCACTTGACTGTGAATAAAAAGAAGAGTGTTCGTTATAAATGAAATACATACATTATAACGTATTCATTTACAGAACGTAAACAGATATGTTTGTTTAGTTTAGATTAATTTTAAGAATATCATATAGAAAAACCAAACACATGCAGTAAAAATTAAAATCCATTTGAAAGTGAAATGAATTCTAGAAAAATGAAGCGATAAATAATAGCTTCTCCTTTACTTTGATGAGTAATGACCTCAAATGAATTCTAACAAAACAAAAGGAATCAATTACTTTGATGAGTAATAAACCTCAAAAGAATTCTGAAAGAACCGAAAGGAATTATAAAGTGAAGCGATACCTAATAGCCTATCCATTACTTTGACGAGCAATAACCTCAAATGAATTCCAAAAAACCGGAAAGGAATCATAAAATGAAGCGATACCTAATAGCTTCTCCATTACATTGATGAGTAACAACCTTAAATGAATTCTAAAAAACCGAAAGGAATCATAAAACGAAGATATACCGAATAGCTTCTCCATTACTTTGATGAGTAATAATCTCAGCGTCGCCTCCATCAGTTGAATGATCCTTGCTACTGCTGCGGCTTCTTCTTCCATGCATTTTCTGCAATCGAGAATCAGTAATCACACACTGTTTAGTAAAAATGTAAAAATCAGGTAAAAACACCTTGTAAGTAGAGATGGCGTTGTCGAAGGCGCTGATAAGAGCAGAATCGTCCCAAATTTCTTCTGCTTTCCCCATGGTGCTTTCCTTCTCCACTTTCAAACCAAGAACCCACACACTCTGACCTAGCCACTAATTTGCGGTCAGAAGTTTTATATTTTCATGTTTAAAACCCTTCTTATTCTTTTCATGCTCATTGGGACATTTTCTGATAATTTTTCCACTATAGTATTTATAATTAATAAATGGATATGCATATTAACTTGATTTTTGTAAATTATTTGTATATATAGATTAACATAAACATGATGTTTTTGTTCATTTAATATAACTAGCAGTATTTAAATTTAAATAAAACTGTTAATTATAATAATATTTAAATTCGCTTTCAATCAAAAATTAATATATTTGTACTAGATTTTTAACTTTTGATTCATTCCACGAATCTAACCCCTTATTCTAAAATTTATAAATCCAAATATAAAAATTTTATGATAAAATCTTAAAACTCTTTTTAGACTTTAAATATGAAACAAGAGACTAAGACTCATCAACTATATATATTTTTCAATTAAATAAAAATAATAATACCATGTTTTTGTATCTATTGTAGTTTGTCTGAGTGTATATAAATTGTATCATATTTTATATTATCCATTCATAGTTTTTAAAATATAAATAATGATTAAGTTTAATTTCATTATTTAATTTCAAAAATATTTAGCATATTATTTTTTGTAATTAATTTATCATTTAAGTTAACTTAAAAATAAAATATTTATTATATATTATTTATGTTTTATATCATTTAAATATGAACAATAGAATGTAATAAATTATTTTTAATTCTGAAATAAAAAAATAGTTTGATAATTCTAAAAAATGAAACAAATAAAGTAAACTTGTGGTTGTATTATACAATAAAATATCATTAAATTAAATATACACATCATATACACATTTTATTAAGTTCTCCTACATTTATCATTTTAGTAAAATAGTTTGTCTATTAAATTCTTTATTATAGCTTCATTTAGTCATAATAAAATTTGAAAAAAATGAGTAATAATTAATTAAAATATTTTTCTATTTATAATTAAAATAAAAATATAATATAAATAGTGTATTTAAAGTTTAATTTTTCAAGCAAAATTAATTATATTTTTTTAATTATTATGAAATTGAAAATATATCTATCAAGGAAGTGTATTATATTTTTAATAATTAATTTAAGGGGTTATTTGGATTCAAGAAATTGAGATTATGAAATTAATAAATTTCATAGAATTTAAATATTTTTTGTTTGATTTTTTAAAAAATAATTATTCTCTATGAAATTGTAAAAACTCATTTTTCCTTGAATAACATTTTATCATAGATAATAGAATTTAAATTAACAAATATCCATAAATTTTAATAATTTAACTAAATAATAGAATAAAAAATTATAAAAATTATAAAAATATGAAATTTCAATTCCATAAATATTATAAAATCTATAAATTTTATATTATTTCAATCTAAACCACCTCTAAGTATTTTATTTTTTTATAATAAAAGAATTATTTAGTTTATATCAAATAGTATTAAATGTTATTTAATTTTTAAAATGGCAATTATTATATAATAAGTTATTTAATAATAAAAATTTTTATTTTATTTTATTTCACATATTATATAATAAATACTATCATTAATGAGTTATTATTTTGTGGTTGATTGAATTAATAATATAATCAATTAATTTCATATATTTAATAATTTATTTTATTTTTATTTATAATTTATTAAAAAATTATTCGTTATTAAATAATAAATTACTCATAAGTTATCAAACTTTTTTTTTTGAATTTAATTGTATATCCAATAATTTACTTCCGATTGGATATGAGCAAGACATGTTGTTCGCGTAAAAATAGGTTTAATTTCACATGCACATAATTCAACAAGCTTTAAAATTTATAATCCTTAATAAAGTAATTACGCTTCCGCAAGAATACGAGTCGCAACTGCAGTATAAAGGTGTCGATCACTGGGATTGATGGTAATCAAATACTAGACATTGATTTCATCAATTATTTAGGCAACAACATACATTAGTTTCTCTCAACATATTAAACTATCAGAGTAATAATGACAAGAAATATATATTACTTATGGTACAATTATTTTCAGGGTTGAATGTATGAAACTAATCAAGATTCTTCATTAATTACATCAGTTTAAAATATCAAAGTAATGCTTAAGTGTAATAACTTTCTTCTCAGAAACTCATTACCTATTGAAAATAGACCTACAGACTACTTTCGTGACCATAAAATCTATATCAATGATAAACTCAATACTGCATTTAGCTTCCCAATACAATAATTCATATGTCTAGGTAATCAATGATTAGGTGTTTCCATATATAGTCAGTCATTTTAATTCTTCTTTCAAAGTAACTAAAACAAGTAAGTAATATTCCATTAGAAAGATTGGCCAACATCTCAATAATAGAGTATATTAAAGACATATAAATCATATGGAAACATGAAGATAACTGATTCATTAATTAAAATAGAGACACAGTGTCATATCATCCAACCCTAATTCTCAATTAGGGCATAAAGAAAAAATACTTAAATAAAATAAATGACAATAATAAAAGCTTCACAACCATTGTTCAATTCAGAAAATAACAACAGTAAAGAAAGAAGATAGAATTAATAGGAGAACTAGAATTAGACTCCTCAACTGCTCCCAGCTTCAGACCTTCCAGTTTGCCCAATCCAGATGCTCAGCAAGCTTCTTCAATCTCTTGATAACTCAACCGCTGAAATCAGGATCAATCAAAACCAGTTAGAAAGCTCAATTCCCTCCTTTTTTTTTTCTTTTACTCCTTTCTCCCTTTTTTTTAAAACCTAATTTTTTCTATCCCCAAAAGTAACTGCCCCCCTTTCTCCGTTCTCAATCCCCACGTTTAATCTTTCCCCAAAGAACCGTCTAGAATGATCTCTACCCTCCATGTTTCATCCAATGGCTTAAAATAGAGGATATCAAATAGGGTTAAAATGGCATACATGAGCCGTGTATGAGCTTACACCACTCGTGTAAGCCACGGAGTAGATGAGAATGCAATTATGGAATGAGATGAGCCAAACATGAGTCGTGTACATGCTTACACGACTCGTGTAAGCTTCGTAGGAGAAAGAGGTGCAACAAAATGAAGAAAATGCAAGAATGGGAGAAGATGGGCGAGTCATACACGACTCGTGTGTGATGTCCATGAGTCGTGTATGACTCATGGGAAATCGGGGAAAAAGTACTTAAGGGAAGGATGAAACCTACACGAGTCGTGTAGGTTATACACGAGTTGTGTAGGACTCGTGGGAACTAAGAAATATCCTAAAAACTATATGAAAATAAGATTACAAGGAGAAAATAAACTTCTAGTACTAAAAACTACTAAATAGGTATAGAATGGCACCTAGAAAACTTACTCAACACAACTAATTCTAATTACATTAAGCTAACTTAAAAGTAAAGTAAACTATTCTATAGAAACTATACAAATTATGCATGAATAAGGATGAATATGATCTAAGTATATGAGTGAAGCACGCTATGTAGAGTATGGTTCTAAATTATGCAAATTACCATGTAATATGATGTTAAAACTGTTGGGAATGAATGAAAGCATGGTTAAAATAGTTACTTAGGAATGAAGAAACATATTGATAATGCAAGTTATCAAACCACCCCAAACTTAAGTTTTTGCTTGTCCTCAAGCAAAGAAAAGCATAAATCCATAGGCAAAATGAATCATGAGTTGTAAAAATTCAAATAGGAATGAATTGCATTTAATTAATGTAATGTTATGAATCTCCATTAGTTTAATATGAAGTTTGAACTTTAATCATTCTATCACCTTATTATCACAAATGTAGTATCTTGATTCAACATATATGTGTTCATGTAAAGATTAACATATTTCTAAGCATTGAGTAAGAATGAAAAAGTAATTCATGGAAAAAGTAATGTGCTTAAAGAACAAAGCAAATGGATAATTATTTTTAAGCTTCTTTTATTCACTAAGGTTATTTATTTACTGTTTGACTAGACCGGATTACTATGTTACAGGTTTTTAGCTCGAAGGCAAACATTATCAGTGCCAGCCCCCGGTTAATCAACTTCCAACAGAAGTATCCTAGTTCATTACTCGTGTATTTGAGCTTTTTGAATAGAAACAATCATGGTGTGCATAAATGTCCCTATCTAATAGGCATCAAAACATAGAAGTAGTGTGAACAAAATACTCATACTCAATGATATTTTCGACATAGAAAACCACATGGGGCACATGCTATTCATTATCTACTAATCAAATAAGCAGAGGAGTAGGTCTAGAGTTAAGAGCAACTTTTATTCAAGCTTTTTAAAGTTGATCCACTGATTAGATCTCAAGCAATTAAACTTCTTCGTCAAGAATTATCTATTTCACTAGTGCTCAATTGAACTTAAAAGTATGATTTATAAAATATGACATATATATGAGTAAGATATAACACAAGTGATAACTTAGATCTAGGAGATTAAAGGATTCAAATGACTTATTCAATAAAAGGAAATATCAATGATCATTACATAAACTTATCATTCATTCCAGTTGAAAAGAAACAATCTACAACACATTAACCCTAGGATCAATGCATCTCAAGCTAGAAAATGAAACAAAGTAGCATAGCAACCATGCCAGACAGATTTAATAGTTAAACAATGCAAACACAAGACACAAAGCATGCAGAATAGCAGAATAAATGTCACCCCAAACTTAGAGAAAGGCATTATCCTCAATGACATAGAAAAAGCAACATCAAAAATAGAAACATGTGAGCAACAATATATACATAACAGAATAAATCAAAAAGTAGAGAGAAAGTTAGAAATACATTACATCATGTCTCAGGTGGGGGAGGTGGAGGTTGGTACCCCTGATGCTGGAAGTAACCAAGGCAGATAGCATCAAAGCGATCCATACGGTCATGAATCGATTGAATGCTGTCACATCTTCATTTTTAGCGCAAAAATAATTCATACTTCAGGAAATTAAATTATCCCCTGTATGATCAAAATAGGGTGATGACGTGGAATGATAGTTAAATTATATCAGAATGAGGAAATGATGAGAAGAT
>CANYBF010156607.1:0-11882 GCA_948192965.1 Dalechampia spathulata | reverse complement strand
AGATAAATCCTCCCTTTAAACAACAAGAGGCCATCTCTATATTCCCATGGTCCAATAGCCTCGCCCTCTTGAACTTGCTTTACCTTCTCCTGTAAATCTGGTAAGGATTGTACCTCTTCTTTAATTGAATCAACCCAATTTGGGATTGGGTAAGAAATTGCTGAAATTTGCCCTTCTCTATCTTCTTGCTCATCTCTTCAGGATAAAGCATCGGCCACCACGTTTTCCTTTCCCCCTTTATATTGAATCATGAAATCAAAGCCCATCAGCTTAAACAACCATTTTTGCTGAGCTGCCATAGTAATTCGTTGAGTCCAGAGATGCTTCAAACTTTGATGATCAGTTTTGACCATAAAGGTTTGACCAAGGAGGTAAGATCTCCACTTCTGTATTGCAATAACAAGAGCTAACATTTCTTTCTCATAAGTTGACAAAGAAGATGTTTACCATGTAGGGCTTGACTGAAAAATGCAATTGGCCGCTTCTGCATCAGCACTGTGCCAATTCCTGATCTGGAAGCATCACATTCCACAATAAATTGTTTAGAGAAATCTGGTAAGGCTAGAACCGGTGCCTTCATCATTCCTTCATTTAAACTAGCAAATGCCGTTTCTGCCATAGGTGACCAGTTAAAGCCATCTTTCTTTAGCATTCTGGTTAGAGGCCCCGCAATTCTACCAAAATGCTGTATGAATTTTTGGTAATACCCGTAAAGTCCCAAGAATCCATGTAAAGCTTTAGGTGTTGTAAGCTTCGGCCAACTCTGTATTGAATCAATTTTATCTAGATCTACGGAAACTCCACCATTGGAGATTACATGGCCTAGGTACTTAACCTCTCTGGTGCCAAACTGACATTTCTCAAGTTTTACAAATAATTGGTGAGCTTGTAAAATTGAAAACACAATTTCTAAATGCTGGATATGGTCCTCCCAAGACTTGCTGAAAATGAGTATGTCATCAAAGAAGACAAGTACAAATTTTCTCAAATGCTTTTTGAATACCTCATTCATTAATGACAGAAAGGTTGATGGTGCATTGGTGAGGCCGAAGGGCATTACCAGGAACTCGTAATGGCCTTCATGAGTGCGGAAGGCTGTCTTCTTGATGTCTGATGGATGAACCTTGACTTGATGGTATCCTGAACGGAGATCCAGCTTGGTGAAATAAATGGCACCAGAAAGCTCATTCAGAAGTTCTTCAATAACTGGTATTGGAAATTTGTCTTTTACCGTATTTTTATTCAATTCCTTGTAGTTAATACACATCTGCCAAGAACCGTCCACTTTTTTGACAATAGAACAGGAGCAGAGTAGGGGCTTTGGCTGGGTTGAATTATTCTTGTTGCAAGCATCTCTGCCACTATTCTCTCAATTTCTGTTTTTTGGTAATGGGGGTAGCGGTAAGGTCTCACTGAAATTGGTTCTGGATTTTTTAAGGGAATATTATGATCATGGGAGTGTTGTGGTGGCAGTCCCACTGGTTCAGTTATGGTCATGCTGAATTTGTTTAAGAGTTCTCAGATTTCAGGGTGTAGGTTTGAAATTTGTGAAGTGGTTGGGTCGAACTTCGTAATTTGCAACAAAAAGCCCCTTTTGATGTGTTTGAGCATCTGCTACATCTGATATGCTGAGATGGCTTGATTTGGAGGAATTGGAGAGCCCTGAAAAAGTACCTGCATTCCATCTAAGTTGAATGCCATTAAAAGCTTAGAGAAATCCCACACAATAGGACCCAAGGTACGCAGCCATTGAGTTCCCAAAACGACATCATAACCTTCTAATGGCAATATGTATAAATCAACTATTATCGGGACTCCTTGAAGTAGAAGTTGAGTCTGAGTACAAATACCTGGGCTTGATAACTCTTCTCCGGAGGCTACCTGTACTTTTAATTTTTTTCTCTTTGTTGGCTCCAATCCAGCTTTCCTAGTGAAATCTTCACTTATGAAATTGTGAGTACTGCCAGAGTCTACTAGGACTATTCCATCTAGTCTGACCACCCTTCCGCAAAGCCGCATTATTTTTGGTCCTTCAAATCCCGCAATTACATGTAGGGATATTGCCGGAACCTCCTCAGCGGGAATCTTGATCTTATATTTCCATTTCAGTGTCATCATCACTGTCCTCAAGAATTGCTTAAATTGAAAAGAGCTTCTTGCACCTATGCCCAGGGCCAAATTTATGATTACATTTAAAGCACAGTCCCAGACGTTTCCTTTCATTGAGCTTGTCCCATGTCAGCCGTTTGACAGAACTAGATGCTGGCCGAGATGGGGATCGAACCATCTGAGATGCTGGTCGGGTTTATGCTGGTAGCACCTTCCCTGAAGCTGTGTTTCATGCTTCATACAACTGAGCAAGAGTAATTGCTTCTGCTAATGTTTTTGGCCAATTGGCCTGAACATCGGTGTGAATTAATGATGTTAACCCGCTGATAAAATAGCTGACTTATTGATCTTGCGCCAGTCGCCCTACTTTGGCCAAAAGCTTCTCGAATTGCACCTGATAAGTGTGGACTGTACCCTGCTATTGCAATTTTGAAAGCTCCCTAAAGAAATCAATGAGCTGATTTGGTCCGTATCGTGCATAGAATCCATCTTTGAACTCTGCCTATGTGACCGTAGGATTCTCTTGCTTCAGTAATTGGTACCACAATTGAGCATCCCCAACCATGTGGAAGGAGGCGATGCCCACTCGATCTACATCGGGGGTGCGATGAAATTGAAAGAATTGCTCCGCTCTGCAAATCCAGCTCGTGGGGTCTTCCTTTTCATCAATATGTGGGAAATCCAGTTTGACCATTTTTAGCGTATATGAAGAGGTAGCTACCGAATCATTGGGCCTAATCCTAGATTCCGGAGTTCGAGGTTCTGGCTCAGTGCGCTTCCCTTGAGAATATTGGGTAGCCAGCTGATCCATCCTAACATTCAATCTAGAAAAGAGTTCTTCTAATCTCTTCACAATTCCTTCCTGTCCCCCAGAAAGGGATTGAACTGTCTGTTCCAATTGCTCTACTCTTTAGTCCATCCCAGAGCTCTGATACCACTTTGGTACGAACTGCTTCTTGCTCTTAGGACCTATACTGTAACTTACAAAAGTTTAAGAAGGCAAAATAAGAACAAGGTTTAATTGAGGAAACCAAGGCCTCTACGTTAAAGAACGTAATGATATTATTTTCTTTGATGCCCTTTTGGTTGTTTCATTCATGAGCTTAAATGGAAATATTAGCTAATAGTTTAAGCTAATTACAAGGCAACAACCCAACTATTATGCAGCAATTAAATAGGAAAGAATAATAATAGCAAAACTAACACAAACTTATTCAAACATATTATTAAAGCCACGTGACAGATTCAAGGAGCTACAAAGTAAGTATCCTTATCATAACTTATCGAGAGAATTACTGCTCCAAACATTCTACAATGGGGTCAACACAACGACTAGAGGGACAATTGAAGCAGCAACTGGAGGGTCCCTGATGAAGAAAAATATAGAAGTAGCATATGAACTCTTGGAAGAAATGGTAGCCACCAATGCACTAGGTCAAGAACGGTAATTAAAGAACATAAAGGTGTATTATCCTTAGATGTTGTTAGTGCTTTACAGGCTGAAGTTGCAAATTTGACAAAGCAAATTAGCAACTTATCAAAGGTGTCCAGTTCATGTGAGCTGTATGGACAAGCAGGACATGCTATGAATGAGTACAATGCATGTGAGACCATGGAGCAAGTTAGTTTTGTAGACAACATGCCACACTCCATGGGGAGACAAGGTAACAATCCTTACTCCAAGACGTATAATCCAGGGTGGTGAAACCATCCAAATTTTTCTTGGAGTAACAATGCAGGAAATGCTTAAAAGTCACAACAACGAGCACCTCCCCAGAACAATTTTGAGTCAAAGATGAAGAAGTTCATGAAGCTGCTGGGAATAAAATTGACTAGTCAGGAGGAATCATAAAAACGAATGGAATCCAAGTTTGATTAAATCGTAAAGAACCATTCCTCTTACATCCATAACTTAGAGGTACAAGTGGGACAGTTGGCTATAACAATTATGCAGAGTAACCTTGGAGGACTTCCAAGCAACACAGAGCCAAACACTAAGGAGCAAGTGAATGCAATCTAACTAAGGAGTGGTAAAGAGCTGGTCAATAAAGGTAAAGAACCTACTATTATTGAGGATGAATGCAGGAAAGAAGAAAGAGAGAAGAATAGCTATGAAGCTGGGACTTCATAAATGTAGATAGAGGCTGGGGGAAGTCTCTGTCATGATCGTGACAATGCAAGTCACGATCGTGACCTTGGTGCTAGAAGGAAGAAGAAGGAAAGCAATCAAGGGCTAGGTGAGTATATGCCCTCTATTCCATTTCCATAAAGATTGGTGAAACCTAAAGTGGATGAAAAGTTTGCTGCATTTGTGGAAAAATTGAAAAACTTGAGAATAAATGTGACATTTGCTGAGATGATACAGGATATACCTAAATATGCTAAATTTTTAAAGGAAATCTTAGCACACAAACGTACAATTGATGATACACAACTAGTTTCATTAACTGAGAACTGTAGCTCGATCATTTCAAGTAAAATTCCATTTAAGCTATAAGATCCAGGAAGTTTCACTATTCCATGTAAAGTAAGAAACTTTGTATTTAACAAATGTTTGTGTGATTTGGGTGCAAGTATCAACTTGATGCCATATGCCATTTTCCAGAAAATAGGTCTTAGAGATATCAAAACTACTTCCATGGTAATTTAACTCACAGATTAATTGATGAAGAAACCATTTGGAATCATTGAGGATGTCTTAGTGAAAGTGGATAAGTTCATCATTCCAGTAGATTTTATGGTGTTGGATGACAATGAGGATGTTAATTACCTCTTGATTTTAGGAATACCTTTCCTAAATACAGGGAGAGCATTAGTTGATGTACATGAAGGAAAACTCATCCTTCGAATCAATGAAGAACGAGTGGAATTCTGTATGAAGAAAGCAATGAAACAACTAGTGGAAGGTGAGGTGTGCATGAAGGTAGATATGGTGGATGAATGTGTATATGCTGTACTAAATGAAGAAGTGCAGAATGGCATAATAGAGGAGGAAATTGAGGTAATAGGTGAGGAAGGTAGCGAATCACCTAAATCAGATCTGTTGGTAAGGAATTTTAACCTTACTCCGCCTTCAATTGAAAAACCACCTATTTTAGAACTGAAAATCCTGCCAAAGCACTTGAGGTATGCTTTCTTAGGTAGTAATGAAACATTACCAATCATTATATTTAATAAGTTGACTTTGGCGCAGGAGGATAAGCTGCTCAAAATGGTGCAGAAGCATATCTGAGCTTTAGGCTAGCAGCTGTTGGATATCGAGGGAATCAGCCCTGATATGGTCGTGCATAGGATACACTTTGTAATTATTGGTCATTTAAAGGATGATCCTTGCAGAAGGCTGAGGGAAAAGGATGGGTTCCATAAGGGGAGCAAAAGCAAAAAAACTTTAATGGGTATTTAATGGACAATGGAACCTACAATATGGGCAGGAGATATAAATAAATGGAAGATAAGGTTGGGGAAACCTCCATGAAAAGCATAAAAGGAAGGTGGTAGCTAGGGTTTCATCATCACCCACCATCTGCAGAAGCAGCAGCCCGTTCCTTAGGGCAATTTTGTATAAGTGTTCTCCTTTGTTCTTCATTTCTATTGTATTTTTCCCTTAGCCATGAGTGACTAAGTACTCTTTCATAGGATTTGATTTTTGAAATCCCTTGATGTGATAGTTGATTATGCTTGTTTAACATTACTATGAGTGTTTAATTCAAAAGTTTGATTTTAGAAACGAAATCTCTGCTTTATGATTGCAATGAAAGTTGGATTGTAGAATGCTTGTTCATTGAGAGATGCGTAAATCTAAAGATTAGCTTTCTAAATGATTACTTATGCTTTATGATTGCAATGAGAGTTGAATTATGAAATGCTTACTCATTCTGGTTAGGTAGATGTGTATGAGAGATTTACATGTTCCTAATTCGTGTATGATTGCTTAATAGTTTTCCTAATGAGAGGACCATGACAGTGACTAAGTGAATCCAAGACTAGTACGAAATTTAATTGGTTTCACCTCGAGAGAGGGTTATTGATGCTTTTGGATATTTTAGGTAGTAATAAGCACATGACTATTATCCTAGCTTGGTGATGATGACCTCAAATGCTATGTCTCTTATCATTGTTTTATCTTCTCACCATTGATCTTATTTCATTTCTTTACACACTGTACTTTTGTAATCAATTACATTCAAACACCAAACCATTCGAGTTGCTTGAGCAGATTGGAAATCTAAGTAATGGTGGATAGACAATAAATCCTCATGGGATCGATATCTTACTACAATTATTTGTATGCTTGCAGTGAAGTAGTGATTAAAACTACCGTTGTTTCAGGGACGATCAGTAAGTTGGCCCATGAAGTGGGTTTTCGACTATATGCGTCACATATAGTTGATTTTCTAACTATATGCATAACATGTATTGCTATATGCGTAGCATATAGTTGGAAAAATCTCATTTATCCCAAATTACCATGCATGATTGGCACACTACCAGAAGGTCTTATAAATACCCTTCAGGTATTTGACTTAACACATATAAAAATACTAAAACCCCAAGCATTTTTGAATTTGGAGGAAGAACTTTGCTAGCCTTGGAAAATCATCTTTCTCTTATTTTCCTTCAATTTTCTTTGATTCCATGCATTGATTCATGTTTTTGGTTGTTATACCAAATGCTACAGTGCCATTAAGCCCTAAATGACTTATAGAGATCAAATAATTAGTATTTTTATTTGTTCTTTCATTGCAAAATCAATTTTTCTTATCAAGAAAAATGCTATATGTGTCATATATATTATTATATATGACACATATAATATGTTCAACATTATGTGCAATGTATCTTACACTTTATGTGACACATCCGCTTCTTTTATTTATATATGCAACACATGTAACCTTATATGTGATGTATGTATTGATTTGGATTAACAGAAATCTACTTTCTTTAATTGATTTCAATTTGACTTTTAATTTTATTGATGTTTCTAATGCATTTGCGATCCCATAACGATTCAAATGCATGAGATTTATCATAAACCATCACAATCTCTTTAATTTTAGCTTCAAAATTGAATTTTATTGAGTTAAATACTATTTTTTAATTTAATTATTTGTAATTGGCATGATTGAAATCAAATTGAGTGTTGATATATACTCTATTTTTAATTGATTTTGTATTTGTTGCTATCATAAGCCCTAATTGGATGTTGAATCAATTTTAAATGATATTGTAAAGGATCTTAGAATTTTTCAATTATGGTATGATTGGTTTTTACTAAAAATAGATATATTTTCATAATTGTAACTGTGTTCATTTCCATATTTACACGAATATGTTGACATATTTTAGGGATTTGATCCTTGATTCATGGTTACATATGATAGTGAATTGGTCAAAATATCTCGACATTCCTTTTATAACTTTATTTCCTTTTTGACACTTCTTCATTTTTTTTTGGCACTTTTCTTTTTTTTTTAGTACTTTTCTTTTCTTAGTACTTTCCTTTTTTTTTTGTTGATACTTTTCATATTTATGCATTATGGCTGATACTACCCAAGGAAGGTTCCCCAAGTAGAGAAGATATTACCACACACTCAGATTTTTGTATAACTGAAGACCCCTTTGTAATAGAATAGACTTCTATTTTATTATTCTATCGGGGATGTATTTTTGAGTTTAATTCCCTTATGTATCCTTTATCTGTCTTATCCCTTTCATTGATTATTATTAAGTTTTATTCATGTGAATGTGTTTTATTTTGCTATTATATTTATTATAATATATGTTATATCATACCATGTCATGTGCCACATCATACATGACTATACCATGTCACCATGCCATATCATCTAAATGCCATATCATTATGCCACATCATACACCACACATCACTATGCTATATCACCTGTTACTATACCATATCATATGTCACTATGCTACTATGACATATCACACACACAACATATCACTATGCTATACGACTATGCCATGCCATATTATTCTTATACTATATTATCACTTGACATGTCATGCATATGTCATGTTATGCTACATAATCTCATATACCATGCTATACTTGCCATATTATGTGAACTCTACTATATCACCATAATATGTTACAATGTGTGCTTACTTTATGCTATTGCTTGCTTGCCTAGGAAAATTAATCTCACTAAAATGATAATCAAATTTAGAAACTCTAAGAAAATAGATCTTCATCACCAAAACTCTTCATATCTTGAGTCAAACCAGTGATTGTGAGTGAGTGAGTACCTTAGACTCCATTTGACTCCTCGAAAAAGCAAATTTGCCTTCACCACTCGTTACCTTATACTATATACCACCATTGATTCCTTGAATGGATAGATGCTATGTATAGTTCTAGATCAACGATTCCATTAAGTTGGATAGGTTATGGATAATGTGGCAAGAGATCTTAGCTTGTTCTTATTGAACTAAAGCCCATGTAGCTAATCATAGCAACATTCCAAAATTAGGATCCTTCGATTGCATACTATATGGATCCATGCCTTATCATGTTAGTGGATTTGTCCAAATCTGACATATTTTCCTACCTCATTTTGCTATACTAAGAGTCAAAATCCTTTCATGATTCTATGATTGTTGCATAACCTCATGCCTATTCCATTAGCATTCTCTTATCATAACATTATGATCATGCTAAAATGTTATTAAATTTTCACCTTTATCCCTTACATGATAAGGCAACAATCATCCCTTTTGCTTGTTTCATATGATGAGAGTATTATGCCTTGAGTTCCTAATGTAACTTTGGACTAGTATCCTACCTAGGAGATATTTTGGATCAACCAATCTTCATGGAGGTATAAGGGTGGCAGGGAGTGGTGCTATGTGCTACATGTTCACTAATCTTTTCATGTTTTTTGTCCAACACGCATACATTCATATTCATTTTCTCTAACCAATTTCCTTTCACTGCCATAACATCAAATGTTTCATAGTAAAGGCTATGCATACATCTTGCATGTCGTATCATGTGCACTACATGCAAGAACATACATATACATATACATCTATGCTAACATTTTCCATCATTTGTAGAAACATGTCAAAACCATAACTTACTAAGGATATTTCTTCTCCATCTGAGATTGCTTATGCTACACTCGATGATGCATTACTTACTACTATTTAACAACTCATTGATTAATTTATGGCCAAACTCTTATCCAATGTCTTTAAAACTCTCTTGCAACAACAGATCCATGAGGCTCTTAGTCGTAGGGACTTTGTTACGCCAGTAGTTCCTATCAAGGAAAAGGGGAAGATGATCAACACGTATGATGTCAAGATAGATGATGATGTATTGGTCCACATGCATGAAATTCATAAATTTGAGACTTCTACATTAGAACATAAGATAGAATAGCTGTAGTCCATTCTGAAGACTAAAGGAATGGGCTCTAACCTAAACTTTGATGAGTTCTCTATTTGGGCTATCAAAGGACTACCTGCCAAGTTCAAACTTCTAAATTTTCCCAAATACAATGGAGTTGGGGACCCAAAAAACCATTTAAAGACTTACACTATGATGATGAGTACTATTGACTTATTGGATGATCATATAGTTTAACTATTCTTCATCTCACTATAGGGACCAGTGCTAGCCTAATATCACGTTTTATAAGTAGTACATGTTCAAGTCCTATTTTGATGTCACCTTGATGGACTTGGAGATGGTGAAATAGAAGGCTAATGACTCTTTCATGGACTACTTTAGCTAGTGGATGGATAAGGCTGCCTGCTATTAGCTTTTGACCAAACAGTGGGTTTGATATTGGTGCTATCAATATCTGGTATGATAGTTCAAAGGATGAGTCTACAACAACTTAGTCTAAATTTGAATTGGTAGAGGTTTCAAAAGTCAAAGAAGGGTAAGTCGGCCAAGACTCCCAAAGTTGCCAATTTGGTATCCAAATCTCTTAAGCAGCAAAAGGGATTGGGTACTAATAAGATGTCTTCTCGGGTTTGCAATATGACCCAAAGTGGTAGGGTGTTCATGCCTCCTAATCTCAGGAAGAATCATATGCTTTGAAGAAGTCAATTAAGGCTAGGTTTACTAAGATTCAGGTTGGTTCAAGCAGTGCTCTAGCCCTCAACCTACTGATAAGGGTAAATATGTTACCCAACCTGATAATGTAATCATCAAGAAGTTGAAGAAGACGTAAGCTAATATCAGTATTTGGGACTTGGTGATATCTTCCCAGCAACATCAATGGGCCATCATCAAGGTACTCTTCAACATGAGAATTTCCCCATCTGCCTTTACCTTAAGCATGAAAGAGCCAATTAGTTAATTAAGAGTTAAAGTCTAGCATGATCACTTATTTATATGTGGATTTGCTAGTCAATGGTATCTGTCATAATAAGATGCTCTTCATCAGGGTACAAATTATGAACTTCACCACTCCTTACGTATGGATAATAGTTTTAGCATCAATGTCTGTCCGCTCAAGGTGTTGCCCAAACTTGGGGTTCAACTTACAATCTTGAAGCTATCCAAGGCTATCATCAAGGTATATGATGAATCTAAGTGGGAGGTTATCGACACTTTCACTGTCACACCCAGCCCATACCCAGGCAGACATGCTCCTACGCTACAAGCAGTGGCCCCCAAGTGAAGACCAGTACCGGTAACGTCAGGGATACCTCATATAGACGTCGTATGGGGACACACTCTAGCCTAATGGTGGTTATGCGGTGGAAATAACGTGATGTTCATACATTCGATACCCAGGATCCATTCATACACTCATGCAACATTCATAAACAGGCAATACCATATTTCCTTTATATAAAACCTATTATACAATTAGTGAGTGTCTATACAAAACTACCAGAAGCTATACAATACAAGAGCATATACACAGCTACTGCCACATTACTCTAACTACACAACCAAAAGAAACTGGAGATGCCTCAGGAGTCCTCGTACCAAAATGAGATCTGTCTGTCTCAGCTGACGACCTCTACTCCTTTTCTGATCGCTCACCCGTGGGCTCGGTACCTACATTCATCAAATGACAAACGCTGAGAATAATCTCAGTGGTGCTAGAAATACATATATACAATCATACATCACAGAATAGCAATATAATAACACAATCGAATCAAAACAATGCATTGCAATTATAACCATAATCATGTTATAAACACTGAATGCAATGCAATGCTAATGCTCCTGAAATTCTCCTTTTTTCCTCTTTCACTCATCCACTCTTGTTTTCCTGTAAGGTGCACCTGCCTGTCGCACACACTGGATCCCGATAGGTACCGATACTCATCGCCCGTAGGCAGCCATTTATCTGAGTGCCCTGCACTCTATATCCATCTCCCATCTCAGGAGAATAATTATCTAACAATTCCCATAGGAATCCTTTACTCTGTGATCCAGTGTGCCCAGAGCTGAGCTCTGCCCTCATTTCTCATTTCTTTCTTTCTCTTTTCCCTCTTTTCTTCGTTCCTTACCATGCATATTCGCATGTCATCATATTCAAATCATCTCATGTATAACAGTTTGAAGAACTCATCACATTATCAAGCAAAAGCGTCCATCCAAGCATTTTCATCACAATCATTAACGTATCACCTCGAAGCAAGGCAATCCAATCAAATAAACATGCCTAAACATCGTAGGCAATAGCAATAAACTCAATAGTAACTCCAATACAAGCCTCGACTTAGTTTAAGTCAGAAGGCAATAAGAATAAGCCAAAAGTGGCTTTAAACTT